>PVKA01003784.1:0-106005 GCA_004027165.1 Ctenomys sociabilis | reverse complement strand
AAAAAAAAAAAAAAAATTAAAGAAATAGAAATAGAAAAAAATACTAAATTTTGCTAAACCATTTTCAACAATGGTTGTTATATTGCATAATGTTGTCTTCAAATTGGTTGTGCAGATTACCAGAGATAAACACGCAAAATAGATTTTAAAAAACTATAAAGAAAAAATTAAACATTAACTGTTATTGTTTCTAATGGGTTTTTACTTCTTTTATTCTATGTAAAAATTAAAGGGGCCGGGGAGATGGCTCAGTGAAATAAGCACTTCCCTGGCAAGCTCAAGGGCCTGAGTTCAATCCCCGGTTCCGTCAAAATATAAAAACAGCTTGACTGACTGCAGAGGTTGCAGCTGTGCCGAGCCTGACCCAGACCCGCAGCCTCTGACTTCTCCTCAGCTGCTGAACAGGTCTGCGGGCTCACAGTTTCAAGGGTGCTTTTCAGTTGTCCAAACTTTTGGCTCAGGTGGGCCACACAGAGTAAGGAGGAAGCATCTTGGGCTGCACGTAAAATGCATACTATAGCTAGTGTATCTAAGAAACTAAACTTCCTTTTTTATATTTTAACTGAATACATAATTAACACGAGCCCATGCAATCACCAAATAAGAAAACCTTTACATATCTGCTCAATTACAATAAATACCTATCTTCCCAGTCACATGTATGGATAGGTAGGTTGAACCACTCTTGTCTGGACTTACTGTGTTAACATTTGCTGAATCTCACAGGTGCATGTAATGCTGGACACATGCGGCTTTCTATTCAACTGAGAGCGTGTGATGGGCACAGAGGTAGCCCTCCCTAAGCCCTCCCTTGCAGGGCTCTACTGCCACTATGCACCAGGAAACGGTCCTGAGAGCCTCACTAATGGGGCATGGGAGTGGAGTGAAGAAATGAGCTGGGGCACACTGTGTATGTGCACCAGCCCCTGCCCTCCCACCACAAGACCGTGTTGTGTAGGTGCACAAACCCCCGCCCCTCTGCCACAAGACTGTATTGCATACGTGCACTGCCCCCCAAGACTGTGATCAGTGTGTGCTACAGAAAGAGGGAAAAGGGGATCTGAGACTCAGAAGATGATATGTATGTGTGCCACTCCTGATGGACGTGATAAGTTTGTACCACCAACATTTACCGATAAAAAAAAATGTCGCTACCAATCATACAATAATGCTAAAAGTTTCCGGTCTTCTAGGGCCACATCTGGACAGTGGATGATAGGCCAGAAACACCTGCTGGAGAGTCCAGGAAAAATCACCTCTCTTCATGGAAAGGCTTTCTTTCTAAACCTAAACCTTGATCCCATTGTCATGCTTAAACCGTTTCAGATGGGTTTTCCATCCCCTGCAGCCAACTAAACACCTGATTCACACTGAGACTACATATATCCAAACTCTATCCCCACTACACCCTGCTTGGTCCACAGGAAAATGCAACTCCTGGAGTAGGACAGTACTCTGAGAGGGGCCAGGGGCAGGGACCTGAGCTTGCACCTGTGCTGCCACAGACCTGAAGGGATCCTAGCTGCAAATGGCACCTCGGGGACCTATGGCAGTCTCTGCAGGTGTCTCTCTGGTTACCACAAAAAAAAAAAAAAAAAAAAAGCCTTCCTGAAACAGTCTGAAGTTTCTTCCAAATCCTCAAAGCAGCAGGACCAGGGGGATTTTTATTAGATATGCTTATTCTATAATCCAGTATCTCCCAAGACATTCAGAAGTTTCAGGAGTTTCTTTTAAGCTATACTCCCTTGCTTAGAAGAATATTCATGTTGCTTCTTAGGCTTTAAAAATAAGATGAAAAGATCCCTGTTGCTCCAGTCTAAACCGGCTTAGGCAACAGGTTCTTCTCCTTCCTTACCTGCCCCACCCCTCCAGCGGTGGATGTGCCTTCTTCCTCCCGTCTGTGGTCTGTGCAGAGCCTCTTGGGAGCTGGGAGCCTTCAGATCCCATGCCTGAGGAAATAATGCAAACACAACCCGAATTTGCTCTATTTTTATTTTCATTTCTAGGAGACCTCTATGATTCCTTATTGAGCTGCAGCTCAAATGGCTCGCGACCAATGGTAATAGAACACTTAATTGTTTGCTTGTCTAACTCTCTCAGCCCTAATTAAATATTGCTTTTCATTGAGCAAGTAACACAGGAATTTTTTTCTGCTGTCACTGAAGAGAGCAAGAGGACTTAGGCAGAATTCAAATGAGTCCCAGCTCACTTTCCACTTGCCTGCTTTTTCATTTCTCCAGCCCAAGCTTGGGAAGCAGAGCCCTCTGGAGGGAGCATCAGTGAGTTCCAGGGAACAGTTTCCAGAGGTGATCTCATTCATGCAGGGCCTGGGAGAGGAAGGAGGTGGACAGAAGACGGAAGACGAACTCTAAGAGACCACCATGCTCGGTGGAGTCGGCCTCTGGGCACTAAATACTGCTGCTGGAGTGATCCCGGATTCCTCTCCTTCCCTCTGCACCCTCCCTACCCTGCAGCACCGTGTCCAGGTCCGCAGTGTCCAGCATGCACCCCCTCCAGCTGGTAGCCCGGGGTCCAGCCACATGACTTCTCACCCAGGTAACCGGAGCAAGCTCTTCACTGGCTCCGGTGTGCATCCGCTGCACTGCAAGCTGCATTCAGCGGAGCAGCCACAGGAACACACGCTTCTCTCTCTGGATTCAAGCTCACAGCTCAAAAGAAGACTCAGCAAGGTTCTGACAGCGCCGCCTGCCCTCCAGTGCCCTTTGACTGTGTCGCCCACCAGCATTCCCTTGCTCCTTCCTCTCTAGCTCAGAGCTCCTTTCTGGTCCCTCAAATATTTTTCACGTGCTTCCGCTTGGGGTTTTTCAACTTGTCCTTCCCTGCAATCTGCATGACTCCCTCTCTCCTTTATTCAAATGTCACCACGCAGCATACTTCCTAACCTCCTTTCTCAGTTTCTCTCCATAGACCTTACTACTATCTGAGACAATTTCACTTGATTGGCTTGCTTTGTCAATTGCGTATCTCTTCTTCCAAAATGCAAGGATCTTTTTAGGAGAACAAGTGCTTCCTGAGCTGGTACTCTGGCCCCAAGGCAGGAGCATCGTGGTAGAGGGACATCACGGAACAAAGTGCTAAGCTCACGGTGGCCAGGAAGTGAGGAAAGCTAGGACCAGTGCCAGGGGAGAGAGAGGGGCCAGTGGCCATGCACCCCCAGTGCCCCGCTTCCTCCTACTGCACCCCAGTGCTCTTCGGCTCAGTGCATGAGTCCCCATGATCCAATCCCTCCCCCAGAAGCCTCCTAATACAACCCAGCTAGCACCTAACACTAACTGGAACACTGCTCAACAGCCAGAGTCTAGGACAATACCCAATAGGAAGCTGATAGACAAAGAAATATTTTTATTTATTTTTTCCTGTATTTTAGGGTAGGGTCTACAGGGTGTGTTCAGGGTCTTACTACTAGATCAGGCTTGTAGTGATCCACCTGTTTACAGCCTCCCAAGAGCTGGGATTACAGGCATATGCCACCACGTCCAGTCTCAATTGCCAGCTCAGCGTGCTCCAGGGGTGGGGCTGGCAGGGCAGGTCCGGGGATCAAACCTCCAGCCCCTGCACCTCCTTGCAGGCAATTTAATCTGCTGAGCTATTTGGCCATTGATTCTTAATTCAACCTCACTGACTTCCTGCCTCTTGGTCACTGCATGCTCTTCTGCGTATTGCTTACTCTGACATTACATTTATTTTGCTGTTCACTTTTTGCTTGCTATTTCAAATTCCAAATTCAATTATTTCTAACCTCTAAACACTTAAGCATGTTTATTTTAATAAGAACAGCTTTAGAGGCTGGATTTTGCTAAGAATACCTTTAGTTACCCCCACACATGTGCATTCTTGCACAGTAGCCCCATTCTCTTAACTATCTAAATAGACTCCCTTAGTATTGATCAGTATTGACTTCTGCTTTGATAAGAGTTATTTCGATGTTATTCAAATTTCTAGTGGCTGTCATCTACTTTATCTTGTCATTTTGGAATATTCCTTCTATTAACATGACCAGAAAATGCCGTTTGGAAAAGCCTAACATGGAGAATCTGTTATGGGCCCCTTTGTAAGCTGGTACAGACTGCATTAGTCAGCGCAGGGCAAGTTAGGCTGCAGACAACCACCCAGGTTTGGCGGTTTAAATAACGAGCGTGAGCCCCCGTTCATTCCCTGTGTTCATCATGGACAAGCCAGGGGGCCTCCTAGGTGGGGAACCACAGGGCCCAAGCTGGAAGAAAGCCCGTCTTGCAGTCTTCCAGGCTCACAGAACAAAGAGAGCCAGGCTCCAGTGGCCACTTCTGTGTCCATCTCACTGACCAAAGAAGACCATGAGCCTGAGTTCAGTGGGACCCAGGCATTCACCCTGTCAGCGGAGAGCCCTGCATCTTTCTGAATAAACACCTACCACATGCACTGACAGACTTTTACACAGAACTACCGAGGCAGCCCTACCCAATAACAGGGACTATGGGGACCACCTGCCACCTCCAAGGCCCTACTTCCCAATCTCATTGGTGACAGAAGTGGCCGCATGACCTGAATCGCAATGCAGCTTGGTGGGGTGCCTGGGAACACTTCATTTTTCTGATATTGATGCTGCCCTGTCTCCCTCATTCTGGGCTTGATTGTTAATAGACAAAAGCCAAGAGAATATGAGAACTATTTGCCTCACAGTCCCGAGCTTCAGAACTAATACCAGAGGTGCCTACCTCCACTTCTCATGGGGGAAAAAGTAGATTCATGTCTGCACATGCCACCGTGGTTGAGTTTCTTGTTACTTTCATCTGAAAGCATTTGTAAGTGATAAAGAATTCAGCATCTAAACAAGACAGACAGTTCCTACCTTCAGTGAACAATAAATTCTTTAGAAGTGTTCTGTTGACAACTGAATATTATATATATATATATATATATATATATATAAAAGAATTTAAATGTTTCCAGATTATCACTGCTGTATTAAACATACGCTATGAGATGATACGAGATTGGCAAAATATTTATAATAGGGGAAGCTAAGTGAGGAGTAAGTAAAATCCCTTATATTTTCTACATGAAAATTTCTACAGTAAAGATACATCATCCATTTTCCTTACACATGACCTGTTTTTCCCAGGAAGGTACATTATTATCAATTATAATAGACAACCATATTACCATTATGTAGCCAACTATTTCATTGTTTGATTCCTTTTTAAAGACTTTATTAAGATAGAATCCTTCTCTTATATAACTCACCTGTAAAAAGTATGCAGTTCAGTTCAATAGTTTTTCAGTACAATCACAAAGTCATATGACCACCAGCACAACCTCTGTTGAGCACTTCATCTCCACTGTACTCATAGGAGCACCCTCCTAAGTGACCCCTGTGTCCCCTCCAATGTCCTTAGCCCTGGGGCATTCACTGATACTTTATTTTTATGCATCTGCCTACTTAGATATTTCATGGAATCAAGTGTCTGAACACCTGTTTTCAATTCTTTGAGATATATACAGACCTAAGAATGGAAAGTCTGTATGATGCGCTATGTCTGAGGATCTTCCAAAACACTGTTTCACAGTGCCACCGAGTGCAGAGGATTCCAGGTCCTCCATGTCCCCCCAAGCCACATCACTGTCCTCCCCATCGATCATAGCATCGTAAAGGTGTGAAGTGGAATCTCACTGTAGGTTGAACTCTCATCCAGCTGATGGCTAGTGGTGCTGACATCTTCTCGGGTGCTGTTGTATCCCTGTGTGCATCTTCTTTGAGGAATTGTCTCCAGATTCTTTGCCCACTTTTAAATTGAGTTATCTGTCTTTGCATTCTTGTTGCAAACTACATTTTTCAGATACACAATTTGCAAAAATTATATCCTGGTCTGTGGATTGTCTTTTTCTTAATTTATGGTACTTCTTAAAGCACAAAAGTTTTCAATTTTCATGTCAAATTATCTATTTTTTTTCTCCTGTTGTTTGTGTTTTTGGTGTCATATCTTAGAAGCCATTGCCTAAATCAAGGTCACAAAGATTTACGACTTACACAAGATGTAATAAAAAAATGAATGTTTAAATTTTAAAATTTTATTATCGTAAAAGACACATTGCCATTAATTCCCTTCCAAACGCTGCCTGCTTGAGCACACTTTTTGTGTCTTGGTTGTGCTGCCCCAATTGCCTTGATGTCCTGAGAGGTGGAGGGTAGGTGGTGCCCTCACCCAGTGAGTAACAGGGGTAAAGATACAGTGTGTCTTTAAGAGCCCGCCTTTCTGTTGGGTGGCACTTGGCAGCAGAATTCATACTATTTTTTTAATTAATTTTATTGAGCGCAAGCTCGCAATGAGACAGCTTCAAAACAGGTTGGTAGGAGAGTTACAATGATTAATACATTGCATATTGTTGTCTTTGTAGTAGTCATTCTTAGCACAAGATGCAGACATGATATCCTGTCCAAACACTATTAGTACAAATCTTTCTTCTGATAGAATTAAGAGAAAGTAGCTGTATATCTATCCTATTTTGTATATACAGATACAAATAGTCCTTCATTTATAAATCTCCTTTGTTTAGTTTTGTCAGAGATGGGTGTTCCATTGCCATCCGAATATTGTAGGTGCGTGCATTCAGCAAAGTATTCCAATATAGTCCAGTAGCCCACAGTGGTAGTGGGTTGTCCACAGGACTGGTAGTGTTTAAGAACCCAACAGAAAGGCGGGCTCTTAAAGACACACTGTATCTTTACCCCTGCTGCTCACTGGGTGAGGGCACCACCTAACCTCCACCTCTCAGGACATCAAGGCAATTGGGGCAGCACAACCAAGACACAAAAAGTGTGCTCAAGCAGGCAGCGTTTGGAAGGGAATTAATGGCAATGTGTCTTTTACGATAATAAAATTTTAAAATTTAAACATTCATTTTTTTATTACATCTTGTGTAAGTTGTAAATCTTTGTGACCTTGATTTAGGCAATGGCTTCTAAGATATGACACCAAAAACACAAACAACAGGAGAAAAAAAAATAGATAATTTGACATGAAAATTGAAAACTTTTGTGCTTTAAGAAGTACCATAAATTAAGAAAAAGACAATCCACAGACCAGGATATAATTTTTACATTTGTTGACTTGAGCCTTCCACAGCTCAGCACACTATTTTTGATCACACTCCATGAAGACCACAAAAAGGACTTCCAGAACTGCTTTGGAAAGCACCAAGAACGGCAGGGCAAGCCTGCTCCAAGGGAGGCAGATGTTTTGGGGCGGATTAATGGCAGTGTATCTTTTAGTGTAGTAAATGTTTACATGTTAAACACTAACCATAGATGCACATACCTCATATCTACCTCGTATACTCCAACTTTGCTGAATTTATCAATTCTAAGAGTGGATTCCTCAGGATTTTCTGGTGTAAGATCACTGTGACCATCACTCCTCCATCAACTTCGTCGCATTAGAAATGGCTTGAAGATTAACAAAACACTCCTTGGGTGTGTCCACCTGGGTCATGGAGATGTGACTCAGGCATTACGTGATGCCCTTTCTGCTCTGGCACTGGGCTCCTTCTCTACCACACAAGCTGTGCCACGGGTCCAGCCAACTCTAGATTCCCCAGACCTGTGAGCCAAACCAAACCTCTCCTCTAAATTGTGTGTGTCGTGCATCATATCAGCCACAAGAGAGCTGACTGGTACAGATGTCTTCCGCAAACAGGGATAACTGACTTCTTGCTTCCAACTTGGTGACTTTCATTTTCTAGACTTTCTCTAGCTAAGAGTCCCAACACAATGTAGGAATGGCATCATAGGACTAATACCGGGTATAGCGGTGCATATTTACAACTTCAGCACTGAGGAGGCTGAGGCAGGTGGTTGCAAGACTGAGGACACCATGGGCTACACAGTGAGGGCTGAGCACAAATGTCATGAGTGCATACCTCATGCTTGTTCTCCTAGTAGGAAGCACTTTCTCTTCTAACGTCAGCTCCAGTTTTTCAAATGGACGTCCTTTATCAGATGGAAGGAACGTGCTTCTACTCTTAGTTTGCTTAGTACTTTTATAATGAAGGGGTACTGAACATTGTCAAACACCTTTTCTGTATCAATTAAGATAATCACATGGGATTTCATCCTTTATTTATATGATGCATTATACTGACTTTTTATGGTTGTTAAACCAATTTTATATTCCTGGGATAAATCTCAGTTGGTTGTGATATGTCATCCTTTTTCTATATTGCTAGATTCAGGTGGCTATTTTTGACGCAGGTTTTGATACTGATCTGTAGTTTACTTTTTTGTGACACCCTTATCAGGTTATGAAATGAGGGTAATATCAGTTTTAAGAAACGAGTCATGTTTCCTGTACTTTTGGATGCTTGTCACAACTGTAATGCTAATTCTTTAATTTGGGATGGGGTGGGGTAGAAATTACCAAGGAAACCACTGGTAGTTTAATTTTTGTTTTACTAAATTGGTCCTTGTTAAAACTTTGTTCAGATGTTTTACTGGTTGGCAGTTTATGTCTTCTATTTGCCCATTACATCCGTTATCTTATTGACAAATTATCTAAATAATTTGTTTCTGTAAATTCAGTAGTAATTCACTTCTGATATTAATGTAGGTCTCTACCTTTTTTGTCATCCTATCTAAAGACACCTATTTTGTTGAAATGATAAAGCAACAACTTTGAGTTCTATCGATTTTTCTCCATTGTTTTTCTATTCTCTATTTCACTAATTTGTGCCCTAATCTTTATCATTTCCCTCTGTTGTGGGTTTGGTTTGCTCCCTTTCCCATGTCTGAAGAGGTAAGTTACGTTTTTGAGATCTTTCTTTTAAAAAATTGGTGTTTATAACTTTACCACTGTTTCAGCTGCACCTTGTAAGTCTTGGTACATCTACCCTCTCATTCATCTCAAAGTATTTTGTAGCTCCCTTGTAATTTCCTCTTTTCCTCTTGACTATTTAGGAACACATTTTTAATTTCCATGTATTTGTGAACTCTTTCTATTATTAATGCCTAATTTCTCAATTACAAACAGAAAACATACATTTTATGGTTTCAAACCTTTCAAGTTTATTAGGATTTGTAGCAAATCATGTAACCCATCTTGGAGAATGTCCCATGTGTGGACTGTCAAAGAACGTGCATTTTGGTGGGTAGCGCAGGCCTAAGCAGTTACAGTGCTGCTCAGCCGTCTGTTTCCTTATCGGTCCTCTGGGCTGTTCTAGTCATCGTCAAAAGGGAGGTACTGATCATCCACTTACCGCTCTCCTCTGAGTAGTGAATAATGCATCCTACAGGAATGTCACACAACACCCAGCACAATTATGTTTCAAAATAAAATAAAACTTTAAAAAGAAAGTAGGCTATAAGGTCTCCAACTATTTTCGTTGAATTATATTTGATCCTCAGTTTAGGCTATCTCCGCTTCATGTATTTGAGATTCTGTTGGCAGATGAATATATAATCAGTGTATCTTATTAATCCTTTTACCATCATAAAGTTATCCCTCTAATATGCTGTTTAAAAGTCCATTTCATGTGCTATTAGTCTAGTCACTCCAGCTATTTGGAAATATTTTTCCAGCCTCTTACTTCCAACTTATTTTTAATCTATGGTACATTTTGCAAACTACACATAGATGTTGTTTTTTAATGTAGTCTGACAACCCAGATTGCTGTTTTTATTGGACTTTTTAATCCACTAATATTTAATGTCATTATGGATGTAGCTGAAACCACTGATTCCTGAGTGCTATTTTCTTTTCAGTTCCCTATTTTGATTTTTTTAATTATCTGGGGATCTGCTTCAAATATATTTCTAATATGTAGATGATGTCCTTTATGAATTCTTGAATGTTTAAAAATATTTTTTCTATCTTTATGCAAAGACGGCAGTTCAGCCGCGGTCCTTCCACTGCGCTCTGTAGCTCTTGCACCTTCCCAGTCAGTTTGCAGGGCAGCAATACAGCCCATTCCATTGTTCATGCCTGTCAGACTTCAGTATTTTTATACTAGAATTTAAAAAATAGATATACAATGTGTGCAGATCTTTCTACTGATCCTAAGCATGAATCAAGGAGCACTTCTCATGCACATTTTTAAAAAGTTTTCCTTTTTTTCCTTTTATTTTCTTTGTGGTAGAGGGGACTGAATCAAGGGCCCTCACACTCAGATACATCTCCAGTCTTTTTTTTAAATTCTGAGACAGGGTCTCACTAAGTTGCCCAGGATAGGCTTGAACTTTGAACTGGCAATCCTCCTGCCTCAGCCTCCCAGAGTGCTGGGCTTACAAGGAGGTACCACTACACCCAACCGGGCACCCCTCTGACATAAATATTTAAGTATTCAGGTCAGGAAATTTTTCTGCTTTATTTCCTTTCTTCCATCTACTTCATGATGTATTTCTGGAACTTCTTTTACATAAATATTGAATTATTTGATCTATTCTCCTATGATTGTTTTCAGTGATTTTTGTCCATTTTAAACCAAGGGCTGATGGGTCCTTGGTAAAGACTCGCTTCACTGAGCATGCTATTCAACTGTGTTCCAATCATGTTTTCCATCTCCAGAAACCCTCGTTTCTCTGAGAGCGCCACTCCGCAGCACCTGCTTTTCTTTATCGTATCACTGCCTCTCCCCCCTAAGCTTGCTGCAGGATCCTAGCCTCCCAGTGTCACCTGCTCCATGTCCTTATAGCAGCTTTGCCATCTCACTCTGATGAATGTCCTCACGCATCAGGAGACCTTTCACAGAAATGAGGTCAAGGCAGTTCAGAGCCAGTAGCTAAGAGAGAGCCTTATTAGCCATCCCTCGAGGTGATGGATCATGAGACCAAAAAGGAAACCATGTGCTTCTCACCATAGGACTGTTTACCTGACCTCACTTGCAGAAAACTGGTAAGTATGCCCTCCATCCTCGTCTTCATTTGTCAAAGACTCCTCTGGTTGACATAAGTGATTCTTTCCCCTCCTTATTTTATAGCATGCCCCTTTCTAATCAGCTGCCATAGGCCTAATCAGAATAGAGACCCGGAAATAAAGAAGAGGCCCAGAGTCTCTGCTCCAAGAAGCACGGTGCATCCCCACCCTAAGAACCCTGGCCGGCAGCTGGAACCCCAGAACATGGCCTGATCTTCATCTCCATCCTTTCATTGCTTAGCAGCTGGCATGGGATTCAGAGAGGCTGGGGCTGTCCTCTTAAACTACTGTGGCAAGTGTTTCACCAGGACGACAGTTCAGTGGCCACTGCCCTCCCAGCAGCAGGCAATCACCAATGCCTTTGAGCTTCCGTGTGGAAAGACCTCACCCCTACTTTGAGGTGCTCAGAGCATTGCTTTTAGGCTAGTACATTGTGATAAGACATAGGAAGAAAAAAATCAGATGTGTGGCTTCAAACCATCATCAGGCCAATGAAATCCTTTTCTCCAGTTTATTTCTTAGTAGTCCCATCAGAGAGGAAAGCCTAAAACTTAAAAACCAAACACTAGAGTTCTTCCCACAGCAAATTCAACCATTGCTCATAGCTAATATTCTTATTTTTCTGATAGACCTAAAATAATGTAGAAAAGTGCTAATATTTATCTGTGAATATTATAGATTAATGAGATTATTCAATTAATACATTTCTCAATTAATACAATGAGGCTGCTCAATTAATACATTTGATTCTACGCTATATAAAGGTGAAGAATGTGTCAGTTTTGGTGAATTACACACCCTCAGGATCTGCCACACACACTAGTGGACACACCTTAGCACATACCTGTGATCCCAGCTACTGGGGAGGCTAAGGCAGGAGAATCACAATGCCAAGGCCAGCCTCGTCAACTTAGCAAGGTCTAGTCTCAAAATATAAATAAAAATAAATGAATAATTTCTTAAAAAAGCATTTTTAAAGGATTCGAGATGTGGCTCAGTGTTAGATTCTCCCTGGATTCAATCTCCAGCACTGAAAAATGAAAACAATCAAACAGAAAATCTGGGCAGACTGTGGAATCTACAGTGAACTGCAGGGCCGCAGCTGAAACTGCAGGAAAAGGGTGTGGAGTCACCACAGCCCACTGCTTCATAATGGCACCGAGCCTGCAGTCGCTGAACAGTGACCTCTTCTTCCTGCCTTGACTGGCTGTGGAAAGACACTTAGCAGCTCAGCCCATCGGGAGCCCCCTGAAGGGGGCCTGAGAGGCAGCTGCACACAAAGCCACAGCTGCACTGAATGCTGGAGATTAGGATTCATGCAATTACAGGGAACTTGGTAGGAGAGCTGGGGGCGCCTGCCCATGTCATCAGCGAGAGCTTCTCTGCCCCTTGAGATGAGCACATCCAATGAGGGACAAAAAGCCTTCTACTCATTCTTTCTGCCCTTCTTCCCTCTCCTTTTCCTGCTCAGTCTCTTCCAGGAATCTCAAAAGGGGATGAAATGGGTGTGGTGAAGCACACATTTAGGCAGCCATGGGCCTGGAATGAAGCTGCCATGGGGCTGGAACGAAGACGCCATCACGCATGCCTCTCTCAGGTGCCCAGGGCTGAGCAGTCCAGAGCCCTAGGACCACCTCACCTTCTGTGACCTGCATCTTCTGCTTCTGGATGCCAGGCAGCTGCTGCCCCAGGCACTGCCAACTCACAGCCAGCAAGGAAAGGAGAAGAGAGAAAGGAGAGGGCCAGATGCTGCCTTCCTGGGGATGTGACCCGAAAGTTGAACACCTTGCTTCTTTTCCACCCTCATGGCCAGAACTTACTCATGCAGACATACCAACCTGGGTGGAGCCTGGGAAGTGTAGCCTCTGACTGAGGAGGAAGAATGGCTTGTGGAGGCCAATCAGAAGTTCAAAGGCAAAAGCCAATACCATCAACCCAGAGAAATCAATGTCTCAGTTTCTCTTCACTTCTTCTCAGCATTAGCAGAAGCCCCTTATTTCATGGACCACTGTAAGGAATCAGCCGGTCCACCTTGTCCCCAACCAGTGTTTCCACAAACTCCAGCCACTTCAGACCCATTTTTTTAATGATAGTTTTCATCTATTTCCCATGCAAAATTATGTCACAGCCCTTTTATAGCAGAGGGGCCCAGCCCCCTCCTGAACTGATGATGCAGCTCACAGGGCTCCTGTAGGTTCTCCCCACGTATTCACCAGCTTCTGCACTGCTTAACAGGAAACACGCTAGATGTAAACGCTGCAAGTGTTAGACTCTTAAGCCAGCGTCCTCAACCCTGGGTACCATCAGAACCATCCAGAAAGCCATAACAATACGCCTTACCTGAGACCAACTGGGTCAGCCTCTCTAGGAGAATATTACTTTCTAAAGCTTTTCAAGGGAATTTTGATCTATAAAAGGAAAGAAAACCATGATTCCACATGCAGGACACTGCTAACCTTGCAAAAAATCAGAAAAGGATGGCTCCTCTCTAGCTCAGAAGAGTACCTGTGTGGGCATGAGAGGGATTTGTTTTCTTCTGTAGTCAACAAGACAGAGGGCCAGGGAGATGGCTCAGTAGAACAAGCACTTTCCTGGCAAGTGCAAGGGCCTGAGTTCAATCCCGAGTTCCACAAAAAAAAAAAAAAAAAAAAAAAAAAAAAACCTTGGCCCAGCTCACAAAGCAATAAGGCTGGGATATGAACCCAGGCAGTCTGGTTCCAAGAACTGAGACAAACCACTGCGCCAGAGCACTCTTACTGCTGAGAGGTATAGCCATTTCCATGTACATGACCCAAGGCCAGAAATATGGCAGGATTGGATCAGATGGAACAGTTTGCAGAGCCTCCAGATGTGCCAAGGGACCTCTCCTCCCCTCCTAAGAGGATTCTAGTGCAATAGAGACCCAAGACCTCCAGCCTGCTCACCCACCTGCTCCCCTGGTAGTCCTACACTGCTCCCTACAATATCTTGGCAGCAGCCTTTCTGAGGATCCTGGGACTCCTGGGAGCAGGGGAGCTGCCTTCCTTCTCCTCCTGTGTGCCCAGCCCAGGACAGCTCAGCAAACACAGGTCATCCCACTCTGGACACAGGGACTCCCCTTCTCACATTGGTGGGGATCTCCAGCTCCTGGTATTGGAGAGAGGTGCTGCCCCAGGATGGACTCTGTGCCCTCAGCCTACAGGGAAAGGCTGGCTGCGGAAGCCCGTTCCACTGAAGCATGGCTCAGAAGAGACCCGGGTTCCAAGGACACACGGGAGGCTGTCAAGCCCAAAGTGCCAGCACGCAGCCTTTGCCACTCCCTTTCTGCACTGTTATTCCGACAAGCTTGGCCTCATAGAGGGCATTAATTTTTCATGCTGCCCCACTGCAGACACCCAGACTGGCTGGGAGTAATGATAAATGCAATACAAATGTGGCTGGCACTCCAGGGGGGAGAGGCTGAGGCCACAGGTCACGCTGCTCCTGCACCGCCCACCTGCCCTGCTCCACCACCAGCCGCTGCCCAACATCTGCTCCTGCAGCTCCACGCACGAAGTGACTGCTGAGGAAAAGGAATACGACATTCTCAGCCGGCAGCAGGAGAGTTGATTAAGAAAAATTCACTCCCTCAATCTGGCTTCTGATCTCTTGTTTATCTTCATTTAAACCATCCTGGGTAGATGCGTTTTAATTGCAAGGTACTTTCATTCTTCTTCCGGAAGCAGGCAGGACATACATTATAAAATAAATAAATGATTAAGAAAGATCTAATTATTGGTATTAGTTTCTTACTTGAAGGCACTTCCAAGCGGCTTCTTATTAAAGTCGTTCATCACAGAGCCGCTGTGCCCTTTCCAGAGGCGCTGCTCCTGGACCAGCGCGGGCTGCCATCTCCTGCAGCACGAGGTGCTTAATAAACACGGCGATATTGATGGCTGCACATTCCTCCCTCGGCCTAACCTCCAGCATGATGGATTGATGTTTCCTAAACATGGAGAATATTTCTCCAGCCATTCATCAGCCCTACCACAAATACAGGTGTCAGCCTGAGTAGATGTCAGACTCTAACTGCCTCCTCTGGAGCACACGTAGAGAAGCCTGCATTTCCCACACAGGGACCTCATCAATTTTCATGCACTGCAGTCCCTTGACTTATTAAATATTTATAACAATATCATTATTTACCAAACAAGCTACCAAGCTGCAACAGAGCCCCTGGAGCAAGACTCACAAGTCTATAGAGCAGAGCCCTCCTTCGGCCCCTCTCTTTCTGAGAACCTCTGGGGCAGAGGTGACTGGGCCTAGCAAGAGAAGTCCCCCCTGCTTTCCCCTCAAGTGCCTTCCGAGGTGTCTCCCAGGCTTTGGTATAGGGGACTGCAGAGCCGATGGGGACTCAGACACAAGGGTGTCATGCAGCCGGGATCCAATGTGGCCACCTGGACTGCCACACTGACATCGCCGTTCCCTCACTCTGTCTAATGCACCCTTTTCTGATTCCGTGATCAAGAGCACTGGCGTTGCAGGTAGCGGCAGACTATAAACCTCTAGGCAACAGACAAAGAACCTCATCCTCTCCACACTGATTTATTAAGCATCAGCAGGTGCAGGGTAGGACGCTGCCATGACAGCTGTGGCGCAGGCCATGTGGCAGGCACCATGGCCGCACCCTGGATGCTCTCCCAGCTGGTTCCTATGCCTGGCTCTGCTCTCGCAGCACCCAGCTGGGAGGGCCACACTTCCTTTACCTTCTTCACACCTTGCTCATAGGCTGATGCCTCAGATCCTTCGGACTGCAATCTGAAGCAAGGTGTTCAGAGCAGAGGCGGCTCTGGGAAACACTCCGCATTCTGATTTGAGACTTGGGTGGAGACGATACCAACGATACCGTCTCCTTAAGTTAGATGACGTCATATGCGTAGCCCTGGCGGCCAGGCAAGGGAAACCTGAGCATAAAGACAAACCTGTTGGAAAGGCAGAGAGCAGTGGTGGCTCTTGATGACATCGAGGCCAGGAGCCAGGCCTGCAGCAGCCTCGCCCCTGAAGCTCCCATTAGTGAGCTTTAAAGCAGCCTCCTAAAAAAAATAAATTAAAAAAAAAAATTAAAAAAAAAATAAAAATAAAAATAAAATAAAAATAAAAAAATTAAAAAAATTAAAAAAACAAAAATAAATAAATAAAAAAAATAAAAAATAAAAAATAAAAAAAAATAAAGCAGCCTCCTTTCCCCACTAGAGTGACAGCCATAAAAACTGCTGCAAGCAGGGTCCACCCTGTGGGTGTTAAAATCAGTGGGCTCTGAATTCAAGAAAAACAGGGTATTGTTGCATTGCCTGAAAAAATTATTATATATCTCAAAGATATATAATAATGATGAAAAAATAACTGTACAATGAAGGGTGAGACTCACCTTGATCAAACGATCAGGATTAATATCGCTGCTAATATGAGTCCTTACTCCCTATGAAGCACCGAGAACGGCACATTGCTTTTGTAGATTTCTTGGAACAAAATCAAAACCTCAGTCAATACATAAGCTTATGGAGAACAAGCCCAAAATTAAAGAGCACCAAGTGGCTAGCACGCCTCAGAAGCGCCAAGGTCATGAAAGGCAGAGGAGCTGGAGGAACTGTGGAGGCTTAAAAACTAAATGCAACATAGGGTGTGCGGTTGGATTCTGAGAAGGAAGTCATTAACCTACAGATAAAATCGGTAGTTTGGCTGACAGAACCGTATCAGGGCTAATTTCTGGTTCTAATCATTGTACTGTGGTTATACCAGCTGCTAATACTCAGGAAATCTTGCTTAAGGATATATGGTAATGGTGCTGTTTGTAGAACTTCTACATAAATGTAAAAATTTTATGTTCTACAAAAAAAATCAACCTACAGAGGCTCTTCCATGTTACCAAAATATAGAAATGTCATCATTTCTGAATTTGCTAAAGTGAAATTTACTAAGTGATTACAAAGAAAAGTAACACCTAGGAGTCCCCTTCTCATAACCACATTACTAAAAGTTGCTGAACATATTACATTTTGCGATTTAATGTAGTAAGCACTATTGAAACAGTATGTGGGAGGGAAAGCTTTGATGTAAACAGCCCTAAGGTCATAGATCATACCCAAGACCTACCATTTTTTTATTTGTGGAATTTATAGGTTAAGTTAGTCACTTTCTGGAACTCGAATGCATGTGAGTAAACTGAAAAAGTGAACTGGGCATGGTAGCACACACTTGTGACTGCAGCACTCTGGGAGGCTGAGGCAGGAGGATCCCAAGTTCAAGACCTGCCTTGGCAACTTAGTAATTTGGCAATAATGTCTGAAAAAAAAAAAGTACAGAGATGGGGATGTAGGCACAAAGCCCCTGGTTCAGCACCCAGTACCACAAAAGTAAATCATTTTTTTTAACTAACAAAAGTGGAGCCTACTTGGATTGGACACTCAGTTTCTTATAGCTGAAGAAATCTGAAGCACCACACCGCATCAAAGAAAAGCCAGGCCCAAGATCTGGCTCTTGCAGTAACAAGGAGTCACAGGGGAAAGAAGATGGCAAGCCAGTGAACATGGGGTTCAGGAACTGAGAAGTACTACTCAATAAAGTGGGGCATTACCATGGAGTAATAGCTACAGTAGAGATGATGGCCTCAGGAACTTAGAAGGTCCACTGAAGGGGAGGAAGGACCTGCCACACGCAAGGCCAGGGGAAGAGGATTTCTAGCTGGGCAAACAGCAGCCACCAAGGCTGTATGCTCAAGACACAAAAAGGGATCCCACAGCTGAAGAATGATACAGGGCATTGCTACAGTCCACATGTTGCCCCACACCCATTTGTAGACAGAAGCCTGGTCCTCAGTGCAGCAGTGCTGAGGCAGACACCTGCAGGGTACTGAGAACAGAGGCTCAAGCCCAGGACTGGTGCCCTTGCAGAGGTGAGGGTGCCCTCAAGGGAGCTTGCTTGCCAGGCACAGTGAGGCCACAGGGAAGAACCCAACGCAACCTCTGAAGAGCAGGACCTTCCCAAACACTGAACTCACTGCAACTTCAACCTTGGGCTTCCCAGCCCACAAAGCCAACGGCAATACATTTCTACAGTTTATATATTACCAAAGGCGTTTTGTTATAGCAGCAAGAAAGGACCAAGACAGATGGTTGGCTAACACAGGAGCCCAGGGACTCAGACATGGGTGCTGTCAGTGGAGAGAAAGCAGGCAGACATAAGATGGGACTGCAGAAGTGGAGGTGAACAAGGCCTGCATGCTTACACATAAGGCAGGGGCCTTGGGAGAAATAAAAACGGATCTGAGACGGGCAGTCTGGGTTGTGAGTACGGGGGAGGGGAACGAAAGATGAGGCACAGTGGTGCTGTCCTTCACACTGGTGGCTGTTTTTTTGTTTTTCCTTTCCTGGTACTTGGGTATCAAACCCAGGGCCTCTACCACTGAGCTACAACCGCAGGGGTTTTTTGTTTCATTTTTGTTTTTTAAGTTTTTCATTTTGGGACATAGTCTTGCTAATCTGCCTGACAGGACTTGAACTTGCAGGGCTCAGCGTCCCTGAGTGCAGGGATTATAGGCATGTGCCACAGCTGCTGGCTTCCACACGAATGCCAACTTACCTGCATCTCTCAGTTCTTTAGGAAGGTAGTCCCAGATGCAGTTGATTCTCACCAATTTTCTGTGATGAAATTCTAGGCCAATGAACTGGAAGATAAACTCCAGTAAGGGAGAAATTTTTGTTTTGTTCTGTTTCAGATGCAGCCCAAGTCCCACATGGTGCTTGGCACAGTAGGCATCTTGTTGAATAAATGACAGAATAAATACTTAATCTTACACACTGACCGGAAAATAGGCACAAGTCTTTAGAATATACCACCCAGCCGAGTGTGGAAGTCCACAGGAACATAAAGCAGGAGGACTTCAATTTTGAGCCTCGCCCAGACAATTTAGCAGGACTCTGCCTCCAAAAGCAAAAACAAAACATGATAAGGGTTGGATATACCTGAACACCAAGCTCTAAGTTCATTTTCTGGAACTACAGGAATGAATGAGGAAACAAATAGCACAACTCAGTTTTCAGTCAGCTCAGTCCCTAGCTGCCAACCAGGAACAGGTTGAGTTCTCTCTGGAGAAAGATGCCACCACCCAGAACCCTTACAGCTTTGTTCCTGCACACTGCCTAGCCAAGAAGTAGAACAAAAAACACAGACTGTAGAAAGAAGTGCAAGTGTGACTCAATGCTAGAGTTACTACAGGCTTTAAAGTAAAAACAAGTTTAAGAAAATAGGTAAGCAGTTGTGCTGGGGAGATGGCTCAGTAAGAATAAGTGCTTCCCTGGCAAGCGCAAGGGCCTGAGTTCAATCCCTGGTTCCACTAAAAATAGGGAAGCAGATGAAGAACTGTATCAATCTAGAATCTATAAAGAATCCAATGGAAATTCTAAAGCTGAAAAACGCAATAACCAAAATGAATAATACAACTAGATGAGCATTTTAGTCATGCCCATAACTGGACCTAACACTCCTAACTTAGAGGTTTTAGCTCATCTACTTTAGAAGATCCATCCCATCGCCAGCCAGTACTAAGGCGGGAAGGACACTGTGGAAGGGTCTGACAGAAGACAGGCTCATATCATACTGGCCAAGAAGCAGGGAGAGTAGAAGACACCAGGGACAAGGATACATCCTCCAGGTCATGCCCCAGCAACCCACCTCCAACCAAGCCCTGCCTCCTGCAGTAGTCAGCTTCTGAACTTAACAATGATCAATCCACTGATGAATATAGCACCCGTGGTCAATCACTTTCCCAAAGCTCCTCCTAACAGATGAGCCTTTTAGGAGACAGTTTGGGACCTTGAGGAGGTGGGGCCTGGTGAAAGGAAATTGGGCCACTAGGGCTGCACCCTTCAAGGTGACAATGGAACTATGGTCCCTGCTCTACTTCTGTTGGCTTGCTGGCTGCCAATATGAACAGCCTGCTGCACCCTGCACTCCCACTAGGATGAGGAGCTCCCTCAGGCCACAGAGCAAGAGGCCAGATGACCGTCAACTAAAACTTTCAACACCAAGCCCAAAAAAACCTTTCCTTTGTAAACTGGTCCCTGAGGCATTTGTCATAAGAAGACAAAGCAGACTGTATATATGCATTCAAAATTTTGGACATACTTCTAAAAATGTACTCACCATTAGAAATATGAACTTGATAGGATTTCATTATTTCATGTGGTAAGCACCATGGTATCAGTCTTGGAAGAGATTAGAAAAGTGGGTGAGAAGCACTTTTAAGGCAACAGAAGATGTGCAATTTCCAAGTCTGACTCCTAAAGTAGGAGATATGAACACAACAAAATATGCACACACCTGGGCCCATCAGAATGCTGCTGAGAAACAAAGCCACCAGGAAGATGCTCTTATATATCTTCAAAGATTCAGCAAAAGCTTCTAACTGATTCATCAACGTAAGCAATGAAAGACAGAAGCTCATGGGATGAAAATTAAAGGAAAAAATTTCCAAGCAGGAGTTCTACTTTCAATGAAGAGGCCTTTCAAAAGTGAAGTCAAAATAAAGACATTCCTAATCAAATAAAAGCTAAGAACATCACCTTAAAAAAAAAAAAAAATCATGAACATCACCTTAAAAAATACGTTTTTAGGCAGAAGAAAAAAGGATGCCAGGCAGAAACACGAAGATGCAGACTAGAATAACAAGCAACAAAGAGTGAACATAGTCAGGGAACACTGACTATGGGACCATAATAATGCTATTAGTTAAATAAAGCTACATGTACCTAGAAATCTAATTCTAGCACATGAGAACAAAAGGAAAGGGATGAGCAGCATTACAGTGCAGCAAATCTCTACAGGGGTAAAAGGAATCTATTATTTTTTCTTACTCCTGAATGCATGTGGACAGCACAAGGATGACCACTAAGAAGAGCAACAGAGTAACTAGCGAACAAGGGCAAAAGCAAGACTTCTAAAAATACAGGTTTGAATGAAAAGCAAGGGAAAAATAGATACAAACAAGTGGGGCAAACGTCAGACTGAGAGCGCACAATAAATGTATTAATTATATGAAACACAAATCAACCGAACCCAGTCAAGCCTCTCAGTAATCACAAAGGTGACCCTATCTGCACGTTACAGCTGTTGGACCTGAGGCACAGAGAACTGAGTAGCCTATCTGTACACTGGCCAGCAAGTACTACGGTGGCACTGCGCCCACCTCTTCCTGGGCTAGGGAGCATAGACCTCTCCAGGCGCCCCCTCCCTCCTCTCCACTCCAGGACTGCAACCAACTCCCAGCTTGGGCTCCACTGTACCACATGGCTGTCCTGGGGACCAACCATGCTAGGTACAAACTGCATGTCTTTCCTCCCCTAAATTAGAATCTCTTCCCAGAGCATCATTTACTTTGGAACAAATGTACCAGGTCCTAAATGACTTCCTGTCCCTCCCCATCACCTGCTTCCTGTCCTACATTCCACCCAGAAGGACTGGGCTCCAGGGCCTTCAGAAGTACAGCAGCTCCACTGCCTGGAATGTAAGCTGCACTCCATTGCTCTCTTGGGACTCAGAAGGGCAGCCCACTCCCAAGGCTACAGTGTGACGGGTCCCATGCGCAGCCCATCCCACACCTAACACTTGCTGCATGCCTGAGAGGCACCATTCTCAGTCTTAGAGTCTACATACAGAACTCTTATTCTGTCTTGTCCACAGGATGGCCAACTCAGGCAATCAGGTAGATTTCCAGGTCCACCTATTAGCTATCAAACCAGCAAGTGGGCAAGAACCATGCCCCTGGATAGCAAGCCAATCTGCCTGTTCTCCCATGAGCTAGCATATGCTCTGTTGGTCATAAGCAACAAGTCCTAAGGAGAAAGGAGACCACAATGGGTTACTCTGTTTTGAAAAGGAGTCCAGGAAGACAGAACTGAACAAAGATGCTCATGAGGTGTAGGGAGAGCCACTGGGCAACTCAGAGAACCTTCTAGGTCTCAGAGGAAGAACAATGAGCAAAGGGCAGAGCTTTCCTGGACCCCTGAGCAGACAGTGGACCCCTCTAGGTAGGCTCACATGCCCACTGCTGGCCACACAGGGCACTGTAAAAGGCTAAGCTCAACTGACACCTTGCCCACAACCTCCTGCAGCCCCTCAAGTGCACAACAAATAGCACCTAAACTGTCCACCCCCCTCAGAGGGCACAGGCCTGCCTTACTTCTCCCTGAGCTCTGGAGATGGGATCTGTATACTATGGGCCTCCAGGGAAGGCACAGAGACAGAGATGCCACAGATCTCAGGGTGAGTGGCAGGGAAGCCAGATTTTGACTGCTAATGGTTCCCTTCGCCTTTCTACTTTGCTCAAGAATGGTGGAGCAATCACAAACCCAAAGAGCAAGCCAAACTAACACCATATCTCCAAAAGATTTAAGACATGGGGTGAAAGGCTACTGGGCTACACATGCAAAAATCCTGTCCTCTGTGCAGCAGACGCTAGGTGTTAGCACACAGCTGGCCAAGATCAGAGTAAATCAGAACAGAGGCCCAATGTCTGGAATGAGGCAGACCCAACATCTCTGGAGAGGAGAAATTCCCAGGCGACCAAAGCAGAGACCTGAAAAGGGGAACTGGGCCATTAAGGAAAATCAAGGCATCCACAGGTAGAAGCCTGGGACCCAGGTAGAGAAGAGCAAGGGCTCTGGGGCTGGGCCAGGCTCTGCCACCTGCCCAGTGAGCCAGTGGCCCACAGTCTCCAGTGGGGCTTAACACCCAGGAACCTGTGGTCCACGGCCAGGAGCTCACTACACTGCTTTCCTCAGCACTCAGAGATGCTGACCAACATGAAAATAACCCTCCAAATTCTAAGGCAAAAGATCACCTTTAATCATCATTTCTAAACCTATGTGTTTTATAACATATGAACACTTCCAGGTGTATGAAGTCTCTTAAATTATCAGCAGGCTACACAGTTAAATTCTCTAATAGAACCTACAGCAAAATTTTACCATTTAAAACTAAGTGTTGTATTTCAATCCCTGGTCCTGCACGCAGGCCATGCTTGCCCTGCAAGTCAGGGCATGGTGGCACAGGTCTACAATCCCAGTGCTGGGGGGGGGGGGGGGATAATGAAAACAAGCAGATCACAAGTCTGCACTGTGAGGCAAGACCCTGTACCAAATACATAAATAGAAAACAAACAAACAAAAAAACCAAAGTGCCGTACCTTAGGTCTTTATGGCACAAGGCTCACACTAGCACTATGTCAGTAATGCCATCCCGTAAGCCAACACTAAACCCCACAATGCTGTGCCTTCAGGAAACCAGATCTCCTGTGACCCGGACTCACATGTCAGGAACACACAACGGACGGCTGGAGTCCTCACCTGAGCAGAAACACGTGCTGACTAGCATGCTCACCTTGGCATTTCCCACTCTGGGAGGCAGACTAATAACCTGCAGGCTGGACTCCACCAATGCACGAGATAATAACAATTTCTACTGCCCCCAAGTGGTCACAGGCGATGTGACATCCCCAACAGACAATTCCGTCCTGAAGGAAGGCAAACAGCCAGACGCTCCTCGGAGCAGGATACCTGAATGCCACGGTACTGTGTCAGGGGCAAGGTGCAGACAGAAACAGTGGTCCCTTTTCTGCCACTATTTCTCTCACCATAAATGTTTGGTGGGACAGGAAAAACAATATAGAATGCTACAAGTCTGCTGGACTTGAACCAGAATGAGTTCTTGTCTGGTTCCCTGGCCCAGGACAAATTGCCTCTGATCTGCCACATAATCACTATTTGTGAAAATTACATAAGCACAGATGTGGGTCTAAAATTTTTTTTTTCACGTAGACTAAGGTATCTTCAGCACGCTTCTTCACACCTAACACTTCAGTTTAAAAGCATTTTGTGTATGTCAATGGAGCACAAATGTTAGTCAACCCCAAAAAGATGCAAGCTGGAAGGAGGGAGAGAAGAGGAATATGGCTTGAGGAGGGCATCATGGAATAAATTTATTATATTTTATTACATTTCCACTTTTCTCTTAATTCCAACTGTATACTACATAATAACTGCTGTTTCAGAAATAAAATGTTTAAACATAAAAATATAAATTCTGTTTCTTAAAAGTGCATACACCTTGAATAACAAAACATACAAATAAATAACAGAAGTCAGTGACACATCTCATGCACTTGGTTGAAAATAACTTAAAATGTAAGATACTTTTTCCAGCCACTAGGAAAGGCATTCTGCCTTCCATTTTATTACACAACTAAAGAAAATCACACAGAATTTTCAATGGTCCATGAACAACACCAAAGCGCTTTAGGCAAAGTGACATGACATGAGCTCTCAGGCAGACTAGGAAGCCTCGTGTAATACAGTGAGCATTCCACCAAGAGACTGGCTTGGAATGGGGCCTGAATTGACCTTACCCGGCGGGGAGAGGCACGTCTGGTGAGCAGACCTACATGACACACGCCGCAAGCTCGGAGTGCCACATGGAGCGCTCCAGCTCCAGAAGCACTGCCTGCCTTTGTATGGGGGCCACGTGGCCATCCCGTTAGAATAGCACCTAGGAAGGTTCACTCTGCGTTCCATGGCATGCCACATCTCTGCTCTAGGAGGCCTTGCCACAGAAGCACTTCCAACCTGAATTTTCCCTTCTCTTGAACTGTCTCTCCCTTGAAATGTTGAAAGTACCAGCTCACTGTGTATCTGTAGGCAGCAGAATGTTCCAAAGAGATGAAGCCGTCTGAGCGCGGCAGATCACTTTGCAGATATTGTGGTGCACTCAGCTCGCCCCAGTGAAATGAAATCTCACTCGACTCTGTATGGCAGCTTACACTGGCCGAAGTTTTGGATGTGTGCTACTTGATTTTTTTTTAATTACATGAAAAAAATTGCAACAAGAGTTACCAAAGGAAAAAAAAAATCCAAGTAAAATGTTTCATATTCATTTTCAGATGAAAAAGAATTCCAGACACTGTTCTGGAGCAGCAGGAACCACAGGATAGAGGGGCTAAGGGAGAAAGTAGCAGCAGCCTGTGAGGTGCTATGTTCATTACTACAAAAAAAACAATCATTCTATCAAAAGAAGGGGCAGGTTTTTGCAAGGCCTGAAAGGTTGTTTTCTATTTTCTTCTTCCACGCTTTCTAATCCAGAGTGACTTCCCTCCTCCCCCACGGGTCTCAATCCCCGTGACTCCATGGAATCCAGGATAAAGGCTGTAGGAAGCACACAGACCCGCCTGTTACTCTGCCTGCTCTAGCAGCAGAAACACCCACTCCCAGCGCGCTGGCCAGCATCCAGGCAGCCTCAAGACGCTCCACACTCTGTGCTCCTCCAACAAGACAATGACACCAGTTGTCCTTCTGGTTTCCTCTCCAGACAGCTGGGCAATTGGAGTCGCTCCTGAGTACTTCGCATGGCAGTGATTCTCACCATAATGTTTGGCAAGGGGCGGTGAATCACAACGGTTCTTAATCCTGACTGAAAATTACAAGCATGCAGGAACCTCAGGATACGTGGTAATTCTGGGACCCACCTCTCCATGAATTAGGTTGAAAGCTTGGGAGGGGCACCCAGACATTAAAAATTGCCCAGATCATCTTCCTGAATGCTGGGTACCACCAAAGAGTCACTCAGAACAAGCCCTAGAATTTCAGAAGATGCGTGTGAGAGGCAAAAAGCTCAAATCAGCTATGAAGCTCTCCTTCCCCAAATGGAAAACACTGGCTTTAAATGAGCGCCAGGTGGATCTGGACCCAAATCCACTGCATACCACCACTGTAAGTTTCACATCCTTGTTCTTATTGTGCCCAGTGGGAGGGAAGCTCCAAAGATTTCCAAAACAGATTTAAGTCTCTACAAAAGCATTTTTAAATTGTTAGCACAATTTGAAGCCACATTCGTTCCTTGTGACCACAGTAGAACCCTAGAATATATAAAAAATTAAAATCTATAGAAAATGGCAGGTTATTTTTAGGACAAAATACTTTAGGAAAGTTTTCAGGCTAAATACAATATATACATCAACTTATGTTCAACATACCTAATTCCACTCCTGCCCACAAAATATTTTACACACAATCTCGCCAATGATAAAAGAGAAAAATCAATAAAGAGAAATATATGCAAAGCTAACCAAGAAGTCACATTCATGCTCATCTATACTGATTAAGCCACATTTTAAAAATTACAAAGTCAAAAATAGAGTTCCATAATTTAAGAGTTGTGTTCTTAGAACTTAACATTTAGTATAGCTTTTTGTATTCGTTGTTTGCATAGGTAGAGCATGCTTTCTCAGAGGGAGGGCATGCAAAACTGCCATCATTACTTGGGGTAAAATGACTAGCCATGCTCAAAACGTGGCAGCAAAACCCCTTTGGGGATCACTCAAAGGCAGTAGGAGACACCGGCATATTTACTTAAATAAAAGCACTGGGTGACACACCCCCAAACATGTCAGACTAACACTAATGAACCCTTATGAAGGTCAAGGTAGAAAAGCCTGCACACTAAAGCTACATTTGTGTTCATGACAGGCACTAGTTGGCAGTAAATTGTGTCCTTCTCAAACACCAACTCTAGGGTGCTACAGAACATGCTCTACTGAATCTGTGCCTGTAATCTGCACCCTAACCCAGGATACCAAGTGTCTCTGTTGCATGATAACCATCCCTGTAGAGGAGACAGTGATCTATCAGAATGAGACACAACACTGGATGTCTATCTACTTTAATATACACAGATTCTGCTCCCAGCTTTTCTCAGCCTTATTTTCCCTAGAGCTCCCACTACTATTCCTGTGTTCTCAAACAACAGTGGGAAGACGCCTCACACACAAATCCACACATGTCTTACACAAGCATGGACACACACTAATGTATGGGAACTGTATAATGGATTTTCCAATCCTTGAACAGCAGCGATAGCTCAGTCTAAACAAGTAGAAGAGTACAGCACCTCCAGAGATGGCTTCCAGACAGAATAGGCGTGCTCAAGAGGACCAAGCCTTGGCCAAGTGAGCAGGAACCATTAGCCCTTCCTGTTAAGAAACAGCACTCCTTGGACATGACCAGCGTGTGCTACTTGATCAGCTGTGTTCTCAGGGCTCCACAGGTCCAGCGAACCCCTGAAGTGTTCAGCTTGCCTTTCAATGCAGTGCAAGCCTCAATGAAGGTATGCAGAAGAAATGAATGGTTAGAGTGGTTTCAAGAGTTTAAGGCAGCCTCATGGATCACGACAGTATCTCTGTACACTGCAGATGCTTCACACTTGCCTTTACTGGCCCAGCATATTATGGTCACTTAGGCTGCTGTTAGCATGAGAAACAAAAAGGTAGGAGGTAGTGCGAAGCAAGAAGCACCTCCTGGGCTGCTCTGAGCTTCCACACTAAGGGTTTCAGTGGTCTTAAGAAAGGATAGAGCCTCAGCACACTGGATTTTCACAGAAAAAAAAGAAATCAAGAATTAAAAAAATTTATATATAAAAGCAAACAAACACTAAAAGCCCACGTCTGTAATTACGTGGTTCTGGCTAGCAAGTGTGGTGATCAGCTGGTGCCTATCAGGAAATGACTACTAACTAGGCCCATGTGCCATCTGGTTACTGACCTGAAACTCAGGCTTACCAACCTCAGCAGGTCTCCTACAGCACAAACATATTCATTGTGCCAAATGCCACTGGGGGGTGGGGGGGACAAAACACAAGTCTCTTGCTCTGACGAACTGAACTAAGCCAAGTGACCACATTCCCTATGACTCTTCACTCAGCAGAGAGCACCTTCAAACTCTTGGGCAAAATATCCTTTCCTGTGGCATCAAGTTCCACCTAGTTTTTAGGAACAGTGAAATGTTCATTATTTACCAACCATGGAAATATAATAGCTTAATGACTCCTAGACAATGTCATAATACTTACTAATTTTTCCTATTTGATTAAATCTGAAACAAGGACTAAATTCCATAGATATACATTTACAGAGTTTAGTATAAATTTTATTTCTAGATCCCATGGAAAATTAAGAGATTTGTAGAGTTTTTAAAACAAAAGACATTATACATAATGGAAATTCTATTCCTACAGGACTTCAGAATAAAGATATTTATCAATGTGAAAATGAAAGTAGCTTCTACTAATGCTCAACTGATTAGAGCAAAAAAATGTGCTATTAAAACACTCTGGCTATTATAGAACTATTATTCTAAGACTGCTTCAGCTGCACATAAGAAATTTCAAATGAGACCGATCTACCAAACAAAGATGAGGGATGCGAACATGACATACATTCAATTCCTGATAGTGATCATCCCTCACTGGGTGCAACCTTCTCAGGAAATAAAGCCATCCAGGGCAGTCAAGGGGCTGCCAGTGCCATGGAAGAGACACAGCACAGAGGTAGCCAGTGCCTGCAGCAACCGCTCGGTGGAGTACACAGCCGCTCTGGAAAGCCCTCAGAATCTGGGCAGGCAAACCTGTGAGGTGGTGAGGCAGGGAGCAGGTGCAATGGGCTGTGCCCAGCGAATGACGTGGAGCAATATGCAACTTTACAAGACCGAGCACATCAGTCCTAAGTATATCAGCCACTTTCAGCAAACAGGACCTCCAAACTTGGAAGGTACTAGCTAATGTTCAGAGTAGCAGCAACATGAAGCTAAAATAGCCCACTGGAAATATTTCCCAAAAGATATTTATAGAGAAGGAGAGAGAGAAAAAAAAACAGGCAGTGCAGAACTCACGGTGATGCATGCTTATGCTTCGTGATTACTTCACACCCAGCGATACAAAGCAGTGATGATAAATGGATCTGTGCACCCAGAGTTCAGAGAAAACTTCAACCGTTTATGATCCAAACAAAGTAAAGCACATAAACTAACTTGGCACGCTATATCTTGTGGCAAAGTGACACGTGCTGTTCAAGGAGTCAGGACTATGACTCTCTTAATAGTTTAAAAAAAAATAGAGCGAGAAAGGTAGAACTTAAGCAGGAAAGCATTTCCAGACCTCCACAAAGCTTGAGAAAGTACAGACTTTGCTTATCTGGTATTTCTGTGAGGCTTCCCTTTTTCTGTAAAAGAAATGCAATTTGTAGTGGCAATGCCAAATGGAACAGTCTCCAAATCCTGCTTGCAAGTTCTTGGTATGAAATCAAATCCTCAGCACAAAGAAAATGTAGATGAATTACTGAAAGGCAGTCTTCACAAGGACTGGCAGGCAGGATCTGAAGTACATATGAACATGCTGCCATACATCACTTCAGCACACCATCACTGACTCTTGGCAGGAGGCAGCTTCTTTCCAAATTATAAGATGAGGAAACAAGCACACAGGCAAGGTGCAGCATGGAGCCTTCAACTTCTACCAAAGAAAAGCACACCAGAGGAGAACAGTGTCAATGCATGCGTCCAGCCTAAAGCACATTTCTGTCCAGGTATCTTTCAAAGGTGTTAGCTACTCTGCTACTGCTCAAATCCCAATGGCCTTAGCAAGCAAATACAGAAGCAAAGCAACTTTAGTGACTGGCTTTCTGCTTCTCCAGTTTGCCACCTCAGGACACACCCCAAATGCTAAGACAGCTAGGGCACGCACATCTCTGCAGACAGGAAGGTAGTGAAAAATTTTTAACTACCTCTGAAACTTATCTGTGGCAGTATAAGAAAGGACACAGTCAACCCACATGTCACCTTCCTCTTTAATCCATTTACTGATGTACTAGACTAACTGAGTATATATACCTGAGAAACATTAGTGTTAAAATATTGCCCTTTACAAAGACTGGTAGATGGGGGAGCAAAAGTGCAGAAAGCAAGTTTTTCCCTCTATTTAATTGTTAGTGTCACAGTTTTTAAAGCTCCTGGTGTCACTTGAAAATTCCAGTGAGGCCAAATCCTGCTCAAATGAAACCTAAGTCAAATCCTGTACACTACTGATAGCTTACCTGGTCCACAGGTTCAAAACCCTAGTGTCCAATGAAAGTCATTAGAGTTCTCTAGAAAGAAATATGTACATCTGCTAAAGGGGATGTCCAGGGTATCATCTACAATTATTCCAGTTAGCTTGGTCTAGATGCTTTGCCTATGGCTGTTATTTGGTTCAATGACAGAGTAAGGCGACGCTTTTAACAATTTGCAATTAAATTGTTCACACATTCTCACACACACACGCACACGCACATGCACGCACTCGCACAGGCACAGTCAGGCAGGTGACCCAAAAATTACAAAACAAAAGAATAAAGAGGGCTTTGGTGGGAGGGGGAACTTCTAAATAAATAAACATCTTCACAGATAGAACACTTCGATTGCAGAAATATCACTGAGGTCTTTGAGAAGGCCGTGCAGAAGTTTGCATGCTAGCAGGTAACTTTTTGGAGGCTTTCTCAGCAGACTGCTTGCTACTGGGAGACGCAGGAACTGCAGAATCTAGCTGGGAAGACTTGGATTTTCGGGCAGACAGCAGGGAATGTTTAACAGAAGCAGGGTCCTTGCACACAGGCTCCTTTCCAGCTGGGTTAGCACTTGGCTGCTGGGAGCCTGGAGGCTGGAAGCCTTTCTCAGCCTTGTCATCTACCACGTTCTTACCAACTGACTTGACAGAGCTTCCACCAGCCTTTTTGGAGAGCAAGGATGTCTTCCCAAGGTCAGTCGACCGCCGGGTTTCCTTCTGCCTCAAAGCGGACTTGAAGAAAGACAGCCCTTTGTCCTCAGACTTGCTATCCCTCTTCAGCCCAGACCGCACACTGGTGCTGGGGGAGCGCAGGCTGGCCATGGAGGAGCTCCGCACATGCTTGCCATCACCTCTGCCTTCCCCTACTCGGGCCTGACTCACCCGAGGGGAGCTGGGTTTAGAGGTGGACGTGAGGCTGGCTCTATCAGAACCCAAGCTCTGTCTGGAGCCCTCTCTACTCAAGGTCCGATCTGAAGTCCTACCCTTCCCAGGAGGGAAGGGGCCCCTGGTGGCAGGGCCCGAGGCTTTTTTGGCAGATGTAGAGGAAGCAGTGTGAGTAAGGGCAGAAGCTGACTTCTGCTTCTGTGGTGAAGGAGATGACACTGAGTCCTGGGACTTGGGGGACGCCTCCTTCCTGAGTTGGCCAGGGGCAGGGGATGAATGCCTGCCACTGGCCCTGGAAGATGAACCTGCTTTGCTTCGTGAGCGGGAATGCTTTAGAGAGACTTTCACAGGAACAGGAGAAGAAGGGGATGTACTTGAAAGAGACGAGTCCTGGCTGGCCAAAGTTGGCCTCCCCTTCCGCAAGCTTTTGTCTGGCTCAGAAGCGCCTTTGGAACTGGAAGATCGCTTGGCTGTGCTCTCTGGCTTCTTTGTGAGTGAGCCGGCATGGCTTGGGGGCTTCACCTCTTTGACTGGAGAACTGTCCACAGAATCACTCTGATCCACGTAAGCAATCTGATTATTGTTATCAAATGGATCAGAGACCGGAGGTAGGTGATCCCCTTGTGCTAGGTTTTTGTTCTGTGTATGTACAACACTGGAGTTCAATCTGCGGCTGTCAGACTCATCTCTGCACATACTTTCCATGACAGCCAATGGGGCCCGGCCCACAGCCCTGTGCTCACGTCGACTATGAATATCACTTGGTTCCTGGTAGCTGGTAGAAAGATTCCTCAAACTCCCAAAGCAAGAGGTGGAGACTTTGTCATCTGCTGCCTCCCCAATCTTCTCCAAGGTGGAGGCGGAGCTGTGGATTGGAGAGTCCCCTGAGAATCGGGAAGGAGAACTGGAACGCAGCTGCAGCTTAGCAGACAGGGACCAAGAAGGTCTCATGCAGTTTTCATTGATGGCCAAAGGGCTGGTGACAGAGGATCGAGATGACAGGCTCTGACGCTGGACACTTCTCACAAATGGTCGAGTTGAAAAGCCTCCTGGACATAGCAAAGAGAATTCTGTTAAGCTAAGCCAACAAAAACATTCCAGCAATATCATAAGATACTGAATATAAAACAAAGGCAAGGCTCACGGAGTGACAAAAACATGGCCTTCAAAGCCAGCCCGTCTGGAGTTAAGGACAGCCTTGTGACTGTAGCCTTTCAGAGCCCAGTCCCCTTATCTCTGAAGAGGCCATCCTAGACCTCTTGGCTCTTTAGCAGAAGTCAACGTACTTTCTGTGTGAAGGCCAGAGAGCAGAAGTGTCAGGTTTTTAGGCAAGCCACCGACTCTGTCACAAAGGCACAAAAGTGGCCCAGGTGACAAGAACAGGTGTGTCTGTGTTCCAGAAACTTACCTTGCAGAGCAAGGGTGTGGGCCACATCTGGCCATGGGTTGTAGTTTGCCAATCACTGGTGTAGCCTGATAATTAAATAAAATCCTGGAAGTCCTGTGCCCAGCAGGGTGCCTGGCACTCCACAGGTACTCCCTGATGCCAAGTGCTAGTTCAGCTCCTTCACGGCACTGAATGGCATCTGGCACTGAATGAAGTGCGTGCCGGGATTACACAAATAATCATAGGCAGAGCTAGTGTCAGAACTCATCCCCCTGTGGCCCCCTCAGTGCCACATGTAAAGTAGTTCATAATAGGCAACTATCAAAGTGTGCCAACAGGAGGAACTGCAGACTCAGACACAGTGAGACCTACCCTGAGTGACCCATGACTGCCAAGGAGACACTCCTAACTAGAACAATACAGAGTACTTACATTTGCAGCAGTTTAAAACTTTCAAAAATTTTTTTCTCAGGTGAACACTGAGGTGGCCTTTTGGACACTCCATCTTTATAAACTCCTAGGAGCCAGGCTCTGTCCTGTGGGTACCATCCAGGACCATTCAACAAGCTGATGCTTGAGATGGTACTGATTTCACCAACTATAGTGTTTAAAAGTAGACTGAGGCAAATCAAATCTAAGCTTACTGCTGACAGTGAATTCTAAGTTTACAGGCTGTGTTAAAGACAACCTCTGCCTAAACATAAAGGTTCACTATTTGGCTTAAGTTAAAATGTTAGGAGTTTCAGGAGGTTAGCAATTAGATCCCTCATAATCTTATTTTATAAAAAAGCAACAAGGCAGAGAGGTGGCAGAGCCAGGACTGAGGGCTGACCTGCTAATTTCATCATCTCCTTCCACCTGCTCACAACTTTAGCTTCACTTTTTGCTCACATTACCCACCACAACTCCTTTGTGGAAGTGGGCTCCCTCTCGCTCCCTGCAGGTCTCAGTACTAGCTGCCTGCTTCTGCCCATACCACCAGGGGTCCCTGTGCATTCTAAAGGTCCATCCTGCCACTACTTTAGCTGTAAGAAAAGGTTTTTTTTGTTTGTTTGTTTGTTTGTTTTTTAAAGCTCAGAGTTCAATTTTTATTCGATTTTGGCAGGTTTTCTATTGTAACTACGTTCAGAATCAGAAGTCTGAAGCTGGCACCATCATGGAAACAGGTAGCCCTGGGCAGGGCAGTTTCACTAAGCCTTTGGGAGCCATTCAGAAGACTTTTTTTTTTTTTTTTCAGAGGGTTTTATTTATTTTTTATTTTATTTATTTTTTTTCAGAGGGTTTTAAAAGCACTTTGAACAAAAGATGTGTGCATTGGAGTGGGAAAATAGCTTAGAGGTCTAAGTGCCTACCTGGCAAACACAAGGACCCAAGTTCAATATGTGCTACCGCATGCCATCCCAGCCACAGAACCTGGCTGTGCTATGCTGACCACTGCAAATGGGCATGGTGGCGCACGCCTGTAATCCCAGGCTGGGGAGGCTGAGACAGGAGGATAACTACTATGAGAACCTATACCAAATAAATAAATAAATGATAAAAAGAATTTTAAATGTATGCATTATTGTACACAGAGTTAAAGCTCAAGTCTCTGCACACTAGCTATTAGAATGGAAACAAAAAGTAGCAAGTCCTGAATCACAGAGGAAAAGTCAACAGCCCTATTTATACTTATGACCATGACCCACAGCTATGTGGCCCCTTGCTATGTGCTGTATCCCCTTTCAGTCTCCCCAAAACCCCTTGTGACTTTGCCCACAAGCCTGTGGGGCCCTGGGGGTCTGTTGCCAAGAGCCACACCCACCATCATCTTCACTTCTCTCCCCGGTCATCTCCACCGACTCCGAGAGTGAGGCCAATGAGGTGCGTCTGGAAGAAGCTGCAGAGGTCACGCTAGCTTGCTTGCTCCCCGGGAGCCGACTCACCCAGTGCTCACATAGGGACGAACTTGTGGAGCCTACAGAAAAGGAGGCGGCACTGTGTCAGCCAGCATCCCAGTCACACAGCCACACAGGCCCTTGAAAGGCATCGCAGCTGAGCTGGGGGTACCGCTGTCCTTGCCTTGAGGCTGACTCCCAGAGCCAAACACAAGACAAGGACACTGAAGGCAGCTCCCACACACGAGATTTCAGGAGTAATAATTGCAGAGGCAGGGAGAAGCACCTCAGAATGTCATGTCTTGAATCTCAGGAGTACGCAAGAAAATGGACTGCAGACAGTCACTCACATCCAACTCTCCTGCAAACACTGTCAGCTCCAGACCAGGTAGGCCCTGCCCTGTGCACTCCCAGCAACTTGGTGAGAACAAGCAATGGCACACTGCATTTCTTCTCAGTGGCACCGCTTAACGGAATTCAGGGGCAAGGGATAGGACGGTGCTAGAAACAGAGCCAAGGCCTGCTGAGCACATGCGTGGTTAAGCCTGCTACCACTGAGCTGCATCACCCACCTTTCATGGAAATGTATGACCATTTTGTGAAACACACATACATAGCTTCATGCACACATACATAGCTAAGCGTAATCTGTGTTGGGGGAGGACCTTAAATATGTATTAGGGCAGCAGAAAACACTCTCAAAATTGATGAGTTTCAAGCAGGACTGTCTCAAGTACACCTCGGCAGCATGTCGTTTCTGAGCACAACTCTGAGAAGCAAAGCAGGAAGCCATCACTTCCTCAGCAGCACACACTGGTGGGGTCTGCTCTAGCAGGTGGTCCTGTCACTGAGGAGAGCTTTCTTCAGCTGCTTTAACCGTAACCTTCATAGGCTTGGGAAGTGGAAGCGTCACCATTCTCTGACCTATGTGCTGACACTCTCCCACATTACAGTGCTCTGTCATATTCCCTTATAGTCAAACTTGGAACCAGGAGCCACATCCCTTGTTTGGATTATGTGTCCTGTGCATATACTGCGCATCGGTTTCACTGCTGTGTCTATTAATACAACAGGCTAGATACCATGAGACTACACATAGCCATCTAATATCATAACCCTCAAGGCCCCTAACAAAACAGTTCAACTTTTGAATTGGAAAAAAAACTACTTGTAATGGTTTTCTCTCTTACAAAATGTTTTTCACATAGTTACCTAATTACTGCATGCCATGAGCTCACAAGGTAGGTGTTGTGACCACACATTAGCAATGATGAACACAATGGCTTAGACAAAATGAGCGCCATGGTGACTGCAGCAGAGGCTTCAGAGCAACAGGCCAGGCTGCGTCCCCACCCACTAAGGCGCTTGTCCTGCAGGGAGCATGAGCTCTGGGCCTGTCTCTGCATGGCCTCTGCCAGCCACCAGTGCCTTGCAGCTCACTCTCATGTCCGTGGCTACAAGCATACATGAGAATTAATCTAATCAAACTGACAGTCATGAAGCCTTCTGAGATCCCTGGCCCAAACCTCCTGCTTTGGAAAGAGCTGACCAAGAACAGGGGGCCATCTCACCTGCCACCGAGCTGTTGGCTGACCATGACGGGATGGCCGTCCGCCTCTGGTAGAAGAGGATGTAGGCTGTCTGTGTGCACACTTCATCCTCTGACAGCTGCTGCACATCACTGTCATCAAAGCAATACCAAAGGCCATCCACGGAGTTCTTACAGTAAGCTGCCAAGAGGAGCCCACAGTTAGTATCCGGGGGAGCCATACCATCCTTCCCCTTCACTCACCACCACCATCTCTTGGGCTAACAGAATTAATTCAAGAAGTATAAGCCCATACATAATAACACAGAGGTTAGTCCAAATTCCGTATCACCCTTGGGCAAAACATTCTGAGAAATTCCAAATTACTCCAAGTAGACACATTTCTATTTCACCTTAGAAAACATAATGTACTTATCAAGGCTCTGGGTCTCCATCATGCCCATTGTGCCCTGCAGTGGGCATTCAGCAATGAAGGAGACATCTGAACTAATCCAAGCAGAGGGCAGCATGCCACCAGCATCTCGCTGGTGGGGGCAAGGGATGTGCTCAACACTTTATACTACGCAGAATAGCACAGAGTTATACAGTCAAAATCCCAACAGTGCCAAAGTGAAAAACCTCAATTAGGCATTTAATATCCTATTGTTTAGTACTAAAGACACAAATAATACAGATAGAAATAATACTAATAACCCAGCATCTAAGCTCCTTTTAACATGTCAATTACCATTTTGATTCTAAGATTTGTTTTCTTATTATTCTCAATCTACAGAGTCCAAAGATACCACCTGCAGGCCATGGTCACACAGCTGATGAAGGGCACAGCCTGGCACACATCCAGCCTCTCTAAACCTGAGCTTGCACTTAAACTCTTGCTCTACCCTCTTTTCTCAGCAGGTAACTCACACAATGCAAATGGAGAATATACACTAAGGAAAGCAGAGAGCTTTCTCTCCAGTTCAAACTCTAAGCCTGATAGAGAAATAGAGTGTTCAAGTACCAACAAAAGTTTAAAGAGTTTGGGGCTGGAGGCACAGGCTTGGCACACAGAAGGCCCTGGGTTTAAGCTCCGACACATCTTCCCCACCAATGCAAGTTTAAGAGTTCATGAAGTCTAGTCACCCTATAGGGATTTACCAGCTTACACGCTTGATCCAAAGAGGCACATTATCATTAGGTTTTCTAAATATATCCATTCACTAGAGTGAGATCAAATGTGTGAGAATACCTAGCTGAATGCCAGGTGATAAGAGAATTAGCAAGGCCCCACATAGGAGGGCCTAAAAGGGACCAGAAACGAATCCCTCCACAAGCTACACCACTTTAGCAAACAGACAACCAGAAGAGGTGAATGGGCCCCAGACAAGCAAGAGTTACCAGACCTGATGGGGCCCAAGAGGGAGCAGGAAGAGAGTCCATAAGCATGACAAGAATGTGGTCTGCAGTTAAGACCCACCAAGAGCAGAGCTGGGGAGAAATGGAGATACACACAGCACACAGAGCTAAGCCCTGCTTGGCCATAGTCAGGCCAGGCTAGAGGTATGACCCAACTTCTAGGTAGCTCCTATTCCGGCATGGGGAGGAGCACAACTGTAGGGGGACAGGCCCAGCACCACGAGCACCATAACCCTGCCCTAGTTGCAGTTTATTTCCTTTAAGGACAGTATGTTCTCAGACATAGATGGAAACTAAAGCAGTACAATAACTAAATAATCTATTTATTAAAGAGAAATCCTACTTGCTTTCCTCCCAGCACTATCTTCTAACATGTTTTCTAGGCCAGTACCACTTGAACTGTGGATTAGAGGCTGGCATCTGTCTACAAGACAGGCACCAAAACCAGAGACAAGCATTCAAAAGCTTTTTACCTGATACTGTTCTAATGTTTTTACTGTGTTTGTAAAAAAGTATTGGTTCATAAAGGGTCAAAAAACTGTAAGTAGAAAAAAGTCTTCATCACAGTTTGACAAGTACTGTTCTAAAATCCCTGCACAAGTCAGCCATATCATGTAACTATAGCTAGAACTACTGCAGAATAACACATCAGAACAGACGTTCCAAATGAAAAGTGAAAACACAGCATTTTTCATTCAACAATGCTGACAGTATCTCAGGTGTTCTCTAAACATTTTATATACTAGGGCCGGCCTACAGCTCAGTGCACTGAAGTGCCTGCTTCAGCAGAACACAGCAGCTGGGTCTGATCCCCTGGCCTGCTGTACGGGCTCTGCTTGCAGGGCAAGCTGAGAGGGCAACTGAGACTGGGTGTGGTGGTGCAAGCCTGTAATCTCAGCTCTTTGGGAGCCTGAATACAGTTGGGTCACCACGAGTCTGATCCACATAGTGAGACCCTGAACATCCTGTAGTCCCTGCACTAAATACAGAAAAACAAGCATGTTATATACCAGATAACAAGTATGGCCTAAGTACAAAGACACTGTCTGAGTCACTACTAGGTAAGAGATGCAGGAGGCAGCCATGCTCACTTCTTGCTTACCAAAACGGCAGGCACCCCCGTCAGAGCAAGTTACCTGGCCAAAACCACAGAGCCACGCCATGGCAGGCTGCTGGCCTGAGCCCTTCGCCGAGCTACACTGCCCCTGAGGCTTGTAGGCTTTTCCCGGGACTGTTCTCAAGAAAGAGCAAAGGATATGCTAAGTCTTAGCACAGGCTTTCATTTCCCCAAGACTTCTTGCTCAAAAGCACACCATAAGCCAGTCCATATTTTCCTGAGGAGCTACTATAAACGGAAAGTGGCACCTTTAACAAACCCTGCACTGGATGGAGACTGGTCACAAATGCTGGCAACAGACACAGATAATCAATGAAGTTAAATTATTTTAAGCCTTTTTCCATTCCAAGAGACTATGAGCATATTAATTCTATGACTATCAAAAAACATAAATATTACTAGTAATGACACAAAAGCAAAATCAAAGCAGCAGAAATTTTATAGAAGGGGCCCCACAAAATAGAGACATAAAATATGTAAGGCACCAAATACAATGCCATGATTCAAATGGGCTTAAGCCAAAGTACGAAGTAAAGTGCATTTGGGTATTTAATGAACATGTAGTCTTCTATGAAGTCAGAGAATCTCTGGAACTGCACTATCTTCCACTTCTCCTTGCAAGCGCTCTCTGGGGCAAGAACAGACACTCCAAGCTGCTCCACTGTGGCGCACTGCAAGGCTGGGGTCATCTCTCTCAAAACAAGTGCTGCCACCATCATCTAAACACTCAGAGACTGGGCCAAATGGATTTTAGGCGTGAGACAGGCATCTAGTCACCTTTCTGACCTGTCCTGAGAGGGGCAGAAAGAACATGTTGAAAGAGCATCTACAGGGGCTGGGAAGGTGGAAGACCACCTTCCCTTGGTGACTGATGGGTAGGGGTATCCCTGAGTCTCATACTCATTATCTCCCCTTACCTTTGTAAACACATGGCCAATATTAAGGTGCTAGGGTCTTGTTATAGAAACCACCGACTTGATGAAGAAACAAAATTCCTGAGATGTTCTCTGGGAAATACACTGAGTATAAAGGGTGCAGAAATCAGTCCTGGCCACCCATACAGATAAACTCAACTAATAGGATCACCCTCACATCAACCCTCATGTACAATTATCCAGGCAAGAAGCCATAAAATATGCCTGGTCTTCATGTGGTCTACATATGCCCTTAACCCAACAATTTCATTTCCAAGACTCATGGAAATGCAGAACTAAAATTTGGAAAACCTGAGTGTGCACAAAGACAGTCACTGGTGTTAGAGACAGATCTGAAATGTGTGGTGTTAGCCAAGATCATCATCTGAACGTCCCAGAGAACAGTGACACACACCAGGACAGTTTAATAGCACCAGACAGCACATTCTTATAGGGCCACTATGGGCAGGCTGTTCCTCTGTGCCACGCCCACCCCTGCCACTGTTCAGCCTTCCACCACAGAACCTACTGCACACTGCTGCAAGTTTACATATCTCCCACTACTTGATTACAATCCTGAAGAGAAAAGCTAAGACCTATTCATCTCTGGAGCTGGGGAGATGGCTCAGTAGAAAAAGCACTTGCCTGGCAAGCGCAAGGGCCTGAGTTCAATACCCAGTTCTGCCAAAAAAGAAAAATCCACTCATCTCTAATGTGACAGAGGTCACTACAAGCTAAATGCAAGGTGCTTAAAAGCTCCCTGAATAACCACAATAGTAAAGTAACAGCAACAATTCTCAGAAAACACTGGAAGTATATGGGAAGTCTTAAGATACAATGCAAAATTATTCAGCCTTAAAAAAGAAAATTTTGGAAAAAAGAAAATTTTGATACACATGGATGAACCTCACAGACATTGTCCTAAATGAAACACACTAGTCACAAAGAACACCTTGTTCCACTCATAGGAGGCTGCTATTCCGATCCATACAGACAGAGAGTATGGCGGCTATTAGGGGCTACAAAGAGTGGAAGTCACCCTTCAGCAGCACACTGCACTGGTGAGCCCGCAGCACACGCACCATGACAGGCTATCTGCATCACTGAAAGCACTAAAGGCCTGCTGCCATCACTGGGACAGAGCTCCGTTTGAATAGACGAAAACAGTTCTGAGACACATAACAATGACGGCTGTGAATCCAGGGAGTACACTAATGCCACTGAGCTGAAACTCACGGCTACCATGGCCATTTTCTTCTGTGTGTGTTATCACAATTGTCTCGAATCTTAGTAACGGTTAACTCTGAGTGCTAAGCCCAAGATCATGGTTTTCTTCTTTCCACCTTTCTCTAGTCTCTACATTTTATATGATGAACAGAGTTGCTTCTATAAATGAAAAAGTTTATTCTTAGAACAAAAAGAATAAGGGCACTACTAAAAGTGGCTCAGAGTCATTCTCAGTAAGGGAGCAGCTAGAATCTCAAAGAACAAAGCAAAACCCTAAATATGGAGTGCAAACAGGATAAACAGTGAATCCCCAGTTGACTGACAGTACTATCCACATGTACACTCTGATAACTACTAAGTGACCCAACTTGGGACAAAGAGGAAGGTTTGTAACACACTCGCTCTTGGATAGAGACATGGAGGATGAATCTGCCCTCACAGCAACACCCTGGCAGGGTCAGGGAGGTTCTGAGGCCAAGTGACCCCATCCAAGCCAGCCCGCCTGTAGGATGCAGCACAGACACGTGGCGCGCACGCTGCAGACCTGTGTAGTGCCCCCCTTGCATGGTGCCATGGTGATTGCACACAGCATACAGGTCATAGATGTAGTCCTCAGGGTCTCTCCCGAGTCCATAGGGTCGTCTCCATGGGGACCAGTGGGATGGCAAGCTCCAGCTGCTCTGACTTCTCTTAACCACATGAGGTGTCATGTCCAGGCCAGTCAAGGGGAACTTGACCATGTTCTGAAGTTTCATACGCTTGTCTCCTTCCTGCCACAAGGAGAAAAACAAGTTCTGAAGATATTTTAATGCAAGCAGATGGCAGATTAGCTCAGCGTAAAACGTGACACTATTTGCTAAAGCAGTCTGAGTCACCCAGCTAACATTTCCCAAGACACAGACCAAGAGTTCCAACTGCCTTGACCAATGACAGCAAACCCTTTAGTACTTTCAATAACACAGGTGGCATGCGGCAGCAAGCATGCCACAATTTCACCACTACTGGTCTAGTGGAATAGGCATTAACACAACTACAATGGAGCCAGTAAGAATCTACATACAGAGGTAAATGAACTTCTCTGAGACCACATTTCCTTACCTGTTAAGAGTGTTCAGGCTTCTGACTTACCCCTCCATCAGAGAGGCACAAGCACTGGTGCAGTGGCAACCACATGAAGGACACATCTCTCCAGTTGCTGCCCCAGAGGAGCACTCAGGGAGCAGTGACCCTTTCCTCCCTCCTCCAACAAAGACATCACAAAGTCACACTGACTTGGCTGAACATACTCATTTAACTGGCAATCTTGAGTAATGTGTGTTTTCTCTTTAGTGCACAGGAAAATCCTCTGAAATCCAGCCATTAAGCTGAACGGGCACTTGCTACATGTCTTCTGAGTCAGCAGAAGCCTCACAAAGTGAGCCAGACACAGATGCCAGCCCAGAAGCTTACAGCTCTATTAAGGGCAGAGAAACATCATCAAGGATAGAGAAAGGGCTCTAACTGCTCAAGAAGGCTAGGCTGGAGACCTTATTCTGTGGTGAAGGTGGAGGCACTGAGGCGTTTACAGAGCAGTTAATAGCACATCATGTCATTTAAAAGATAATGCAATTGTGACCAGCTGGAAAAAAAAATCTGAAGTGGCAGGGAACTTGCAGGAATGAACAGAAAGACTCAATGCAGCCACAGCCAAGCTGCAAGGATCTGCCAGGATGAGAAGGATATGGAAGAAGAGTCAGAAATGTGGCTCAGGTCTGGGTTCCTGGAAGGGAAGGGCATGCCTCCAGAAGACACCAAAGAGCAAGGGAGACCTGTCCGCATGGAAGAAGACAGCAGGCTGTACCCAGCCCTCAGACAGCTTCCCCTCACAGAACTGAGGGGAAAATATGCGGAATGCTACACAGAAGCATTGGCATTGCCCTGTCACCTCTCCCTCCCATAGCTCCTGCACCTGTCCCAAGCTGATTTACATCTCTCCATCCCGAGAAGCAGTAGCCTTCCCCAGATGCCTGCCTGGCCTCCTCCAGCTCTTCCTGGCTTCATTCTCAGTCTCGCGTCAGTTCTCTTAGCAGGAGCCAGAATGACCCTTACAAAAAGAGCTCAGTTCCAGCAGCATCCCACCCTCGGGGCACCCACCTTGTCTGTTCCCTGCTTTCAGCTCCGCAGGTACTGTACTCCAAACCCAGACCCTGCAGATGCTGCTGCAGTGCCACTCTGAGTAACCATCCCAGTGTTCACCTACCCTGGAGAATGCCTGCTCATCTCTCCCAGACATTCTCAAAGCCAAGCCTACAGATGCTGCCCACCTCTGTTTGCCTTTAGCAAGGCTGGCTAAAAGAACCATGATCCTGGGGAATAGACAGCCCACAGAAAAACTGATACATGAAGCAACACAACGAAGCAACACGACGCACATCTTCTCTGTCTGTACATATGATTCATCTCCTCAATGACACAATGGCTTCCCCGGAACAGGATGCCAGTCACTGTTACAGTAGGTAGAAATAGAACCCTTTCTCCCCCACAAAGGATTTCCACTTTTTTCCAAAGTAAAAACACTAAACTTCAGACAAAGCATTTACTAGTCTAACACAAGCCCGCAAGATAGCTGCAATATAACTCAAATACTTAGGACTTAAAAGGCTACAGAATGCTCAAATTTTGCTTCAGGAAAGAAAAGCCACAGCCCCAACCATGTGTCAAACAGGGACGCCAAAGAACCCACACACTAGCAGGAGTGGGCACAGGACACTCACTGGACGGAAGGTTTCCTTACCTGGCGAAATCTCTTGAGGTGTATAATGAGCACATCTGGCAGAGTCCACAGACTTAATGTAATGCTCCCCTGCTGCAGCTGCTTACAGTGTGGGCACCGCCAGGCGTCATCTGGGGCAAGCTGAAAACAAGGAGCACGACTTCTGTTATGCACTGCTTCAGGCAAGACCTAGAGAGACAGATGGACAACTTCTTGTCCAGGTCATGGGGCAACTCAGAATCTCTCTGGAAACCACCCAAGAGAAAACCAAAGGAAAACCAAGCACAATCACAAGCGGCACTTAAGAAGAGTCTGCACCCGATGTGTGCTCACCAGATTATTCTTCAGAGAGGAACAACTAAATTGGAAAATGCTAGAGAGGCTGTTAGGCATCACAGAAGCCCCCCGAACCAGCACAATCCCAACTCAACTCAACGTCCTCCCAGCAACACAGACCTTCCCTCTGCTCTTATCTGTCCATCCTATCTCAGGAAATACTAATGCTGCCCACCAAAGGCAGGACACAGAATCATGCCAAACTCCAACTCCCCTCTCTTGCTCCATGTCAACCAAGTAACTCTCCCTGCCTTTTCTGTGCCTGCCTCCTCGTCTCACACCTATTCACACTACCCCCATGCCAAGGCCTCACTCATTCTCTCACCTGGACTTCATTAGCTCTATCATCTCCTCCAAACACTGAACCTTCCCAACAACACTCCCCTTCTGCTATCAGTAAAGCCTTTCTAAACATCAACCTAAGGCCCTAAATCCACTGACATCACCTCAGCAGGGACAAGTTGAGGATGAGGATGTACTGAGGTTATTCTATCCTCAGAAGATACACCATATCTGGGATCATCAATACAACAAGGTAAAGGAAGTTGTGGGAATGGAGGACAATTCCCACTGCAGCGGAAAAGAACCAAGGACATGTGGGATGTCTTTTTAAGGGAAATCCCAAAACTCAGAGCCAGCAGAGCTTCCAGATGCAGTCAGAAAAACAAGCAAGTTGAAAGACTGGCATAAGCAAGGAAAAGAGAACAGCAATGAGGTTGCTGGCCCCACATCAACTGCAGAGATCAAAGGTAGCCTGAGGAGAGGCCACTAGGTCAGCAAACGGGGGCCACCAGGAACTGCAGCTGACCAGTTTAACCATGCAAATCAGAGTGATGTCGAGAGGCTGGGAGTGGGGACCCGGGAAGGGGCAGAACCAAAGAGGAGAGAGGCTGGATCTAAAGCAAAAGAAAAGCAAAATTAAGAGAACTTTATTTTCATGACAAGGAGCCTAGTCCTGTTTGCAAGGAAGGTGGGGAGAGACAGAAGTTTAGGTAGACAGAGTGAATCAGGAGGATTGAAACTAAACTGCCATCTGGTACCCCCCCATATCTCTATGCAATATATTAAAATTCCCTGTATACAAACATCCAATCCAACGTTTATGTTGTAGAAGAAACAGGTTTTAGTATGTTCCCCACAGGTACTTCTACAAAATACGGCAAGAATGCTGCGGTGATGTCTAATTGCTTGGAAAGCGCCTTGGATGCTTCTCGGGTATCCATATTGATCTCACCATGTGCAGCAAAAAGCTCCAAGACCTGAGGGCACACTCTGAATATCCCCACTCCTCCTTTTCTAGATTTATACTGTTATTTTTGGCCCAAAACTAATTCTACCTCCCAAGGAAGGGAACCAGATCAGCAGACAGTGACCCATTTTCCAATGGTTTGCCACAAAGGTCTTTCACGTTTAAGACAAAAATCACTCTCTTGTTATTTACAATCTTTAGATTCTGCCTTTTATGGGAAATTAAGTTCAATCTCTTGTCAACATACAATCCTTTGAATGCCTGACATTAACTATTAGATCCCCTTACAGCCTCCTTTGGCAAATCACAACTCCCTGGCAGCCCACTCAGTGACATTAGAGACTGTCCCAGGTTGCTAACTCTTAAAGGAAATATTTATAGCAATTAAAAGACCAGTGCTGTCCCTATCAGAGGCACTGTTTCCAAGGCCTCTGTCAGGCAGCACAATGGCTCCCAGCCCTGCGGTACAGCTGACCAACACTGAAGGGGCATGGCTGTACCCTAACGTCACTGTCATGCAGCCCACTGCCAGCGAAGTCCTTCCTCCTCCTCTTTCCTATTTGTAGCATTATTTAGGGCCCAATATTAAACTCCCCAAGGTCCACTCACAGATCCAGTCGACATTAACTGGACACTGCCCATGGCCAAGCACTGTTCTAAAACACCAGGACTGTTTAGTGAGAAAAACAACTCCTGTTCTCAGAGAGCTCATGCTGTCTGTACACTTCCTACCTCTGGTGCTCTGGTCACACAGCCTCATCTCTGCTTCACAACCATGCCAAGCTCCTTCCTGCCCTGGCATCACTGCTTCCACTTCAATGAATGAACTCATCTGATAACTATCTTGCTAGCACCAGCTAGTCACTCTGGGTCCATGAGATGTTTGCGAACATTAGTGCTACTATCTAGCGGACCTGCTCACCTCTATTCCCTAACATCTCAAGAGTCATGTATATATCACCCAAGAGGTAAACAGAACATGGTGCCACATACAGTCCACAGTACTCACTTTCAAAGCCAACTACTTTATTAAGCCCCAAGCTGAGAAAACAGGTCTCATGAAAAGCTACTATTAAAGGAATAACATGGAGGTGAGAAAATTCAGTCAAGACTATGAAAATTATTCTCATATATTTGGAGAAGAGCTGTGCTATGAACAGACTTGGGAGGGAGCAAGCGCTGTCTAAGGAATAGCAGCTAGGAGATATATCTCAGTCAGCAGCAGGGCCATCAGAGAAACAATGGTGTGGGCAAGTGCCCTAGGACACCAAACAACGGTCCATCTGAAATCACAGGGCCAACACTAGAAAGTAGGCTCCAAGTACCTTCTGCTCCTGAAACGTACAACTGCCCATGTAAGGAGTGAAGACTAAAGACTCAGGGCCAAATCACACTATGCATCAGTACCAGAGGCGCAGTACAAGGGCTCCGCCGGCTCTTCTTAAGGCACAACAAGAGCAACGTCCATGGCTTCACATGCGAAGGCTTCCCTGCCCCTCCATTTGTCCATCCTTTCACTTAAATACTTAAAGAGTCCCAGTACCTGCAAAGCCCTGTGTGCTATGAGGTCCAAAGCACTGCTACTTACAAAATTCTGTGTTTCCACATTTCAGTACAGAAGCCACACATGTCTACTAAACCTGAAATGGGGCTCATGAAACATTTTGTTACTTCAATTAAACTTAAATGGGTCCGCACACCTACATTCTCAGTAGGTACCAAGCTGAAAACACTTGTTTTTGTTGCTAAGGAAAGGGATTTAAAACTTATACATAGAAATCAACCATTAAGAAAAATTTACAAAGATTCATTTCTAGAGCATTCCAATGGATCAAAAATCTCAATTACTTTTTGTTACAGCCCTAAAACAACAGCACTAATATACAGCCTGCATGTGCATGACCCACAAAAAAACTAAGCCCTGGAGAGTCTTCTGGAGCAGATTCTGCTTCCCCACTGCCACCTTGCCATGCCCCCTGTCCCTGCCCCAGCACCAAAGCAAGGCTGCCCCATCTCTCACCCGCTCCTCCTTGGTGTAGAGTTGGAAACACTGGGACAAAGTACAGGTCTGAGGCTGATGGTGACGCTCCTTCTGCAGACGGACACTCTCTGAGTCAGGGATGTACTCATCTTCAGTATTCACAAACAAGCTACAGTTAGAGGACAAAGCACTATCAGACAAGTTCTTACAGAAGAGACAAAAATAGAATCATAGCTTTACAAAGTAGCAGTGAATTTATGATCAAAGAGATTAAGGTGTAAGAAAGCAGAAGTGGTCATCCAGCCCTGCTACAGATCCCAAATGTTCTTGAAAGGTTCTCCATCTCCAAAGCTATCTTAAGAACTGACCTGAAGTTAAGTTTCTGGGATTATCCCTGAACAATGATGACTAAATAAAATCAGTCCTTTGTATATAAGGACATACATTTGGTATAGCTTACTAGAGTTAACAGGCCAATAATAAAAAAATAAAGTAATTGTATCTATATACAAGAAGTATGTCACTTTTTTTCTAAGTAGCAGATTAATACTCTGAAGACTTTCAGATACAAAGACTATAGGAAAGGAAGAGAAGTCTGCTTTAAATAGACAACAAACATAGTTAAAGAGATGGAAGATTTATGTTTCAGCTAATTTGGATGATGAGAAAGATCAACAGCTACTAAAATAATAAAACAATGACTGCATAAATATTAAGTAAACAAATACTCACAAATCTTTTGTCTCCTTGTCCCATTCTACCACTAATTTCACATGAGCAGTCCCACCTGGTCCACAAGATTTTAATGCCCTATAGAACAGGGAAGCCACACATTACCATCTAAAACACTGACTCTGTTCTTACCTTAAATCTTGCCCTTACTGAAAAATCTTCACAATTCCCCAAAAGAAAACATTTTTAGTGAGACCATTATATGGATGGATTTAGTAACTAATTTTTTATAAGTGGGATGAAAAATTTTTACATTAAGATACTAAATACAGAAAAAAAAGGAGGTCAGAAGAAAACTGGCTTCCAATTAGAAGAATCCGTAGTCACTCTCCAGGTGCTCCTTATCGCTTTCCCAAGTTTTGCCAGGTTCCTCACCCACAGCCTGCTCTCCCACTTCTCCACCCACCATGCCTGACACTCTGCCCACCTCCACCATGCCTCCCTCCTCCATGAGAGCAACACATTCACCTACATGTGCTGGCCACTGCCATCTCCTGAGAAAACATTTTAGCACTTAGTGAACATCACTGCTTATAGTTATACAATATTTTGGATTATAATCTATTCTCATCTCTAAAATCAAATGGAGGTTTTCAAACAGAACTATGTTATACATTTCATTTAAATCTTGAAATCTAGACATTATGTGTTGAAAAATATCATAATAAAAACATGAATTTCCAATGCATATGTATCCAAAACATGTAATTTATATTTTATTAACAGAACAGCCCATCATAAATGTAATCAAAATATGTAGAAGAATGAGGTAGCTGAGAGAAGTAACTAATTCTACAGGAAGAGAAGCAATATCATAAAGGCTTAAAAAAACTATGGGCCCAGGAAACCACACATACAAAGGCTCACATATAAAACAATATGGATTTTCAAACAGTACAGTGACACCATGGAGTGGAAAGCTTAAGGTAGGCAGGAAAGAAAAAGCAAAGTCTGATGAAACAGAAGTCATCCTAATTCAAACTGAAAAAGTCCTCTACTGTAGAGAGAGAAGAACCCTTCTTACTGATGGCAAGACAGCAGACTGCTGCAGTCTCTGCAAAAATCAGTGGGAGATTCTAAAAAAACAAAAAACAAAAAACGAGGATTTGGGCCAGCCAGATAGCTCAGCAGACTAAAGTGCCTGCTTAGGCAGAGTGCAGTGGCCAGGGTTCAACCCCCTGAAGTGCCATGCCAGCTCTGTTCCAGGGGTGCACTGAGACAGCGATTGAGACTGGGCATGGTGGTACCTGCCACTAATCCCAGCACTTGGGAGGCTGAAAATAGGAGAATCACTAAAAGTTTGAGACACTATAGACCCTGTGCTAAATACATTAAAAAAAAAAAAAAAACCTAGGACTAAAGGTTCCATTCAATCCAGCTGTTCCCCTCCAGGGTATCTTCCCAAAATAAAAGCATTATACCACAATGATATGTGCATACATGTTTATGGCAGGACAGTTTGTAATAGCCAAAGCTTAGAAACAGCCCAAATAAAGAAAATGTGGGACCTTTTTATACAATGGAGTACAGTTTACCATAAAGATAAGCTTGAGATATTTCTAGGTAAATGGATGAACCTTGAGAACATACTCTTAAGTGAAATAAATCAGACACACATGTGTAAACACCCCATTGATTCTTTGGTGCAAGAAGCCGAAAGTGCACATAGGGACCAAAATATGTAACACGTGCTATGAAATAGGAAGAAAACGTTCAAATGGGAGGGGGAGCTAAGGAGAGGGGAGACGGATAGGAAAAACTAAAAGAAGTGAGAAAATAAAAATGGAAACAAAGCTTTTGTAAATAAGGAGAGAAAGGGGGGCTACAGGGAGATGAAGGGAATGGGGAAAAAGAATCAATTCACATCATGCATGGGTACAAATTCCCTGTGATGAATGTGAACATTATGTATGCCTAGAATGTACTAATAAAAACCATTTTCTTTGAAAAACAATTTTCTGTACTTTGTATCATGGGCTTTACCTTTTAAGCCACAGGTTACCACTTCAGGGCTTTGGGGGATAAAGTCATGCATACAAAGCAAATGTAGAAACAATCATGGTGAATATGAAAGTGTGATCTGTACACTGCTTCCCTGAGAACTCCATGGCTTTTCTGATTGTAAAAGAGGCCATAAAACACTCCATACTCAAATATGAATAACAACTAAGGTTTTCACTTTTAAATGAACTTAAAACACCTAACACTTACACAGGAATTACACAGTGCATTGCTTGGAATCACACGCACTTTACGTGGACTTCTATGAGGTAATTTTTTTCTTACCTTTCCACTGTTGGGTGGCACAAGGGCTGCTCCTCCTGGGGCAGCAGGTACGTTATTCCCACAACACTGACCACACGCAGGCTGAATGGACACACCTGCATCAAATGTGCAATGGTAACGGGACTGAATTTCTCTTCAAGTGCATGTTTTACAGTGGCATTATAGCAAACTGTTCTGTAAAATGCTTCTCTATAATACTGTTAGGTTGCTGAGCCATCCTAAAATATTTGAAATATGATTTACCCAAATGCAATTTACGCATCAAATGTTACAGAAGACAAGCAACACTCTCCTTGCACCGCACATTAACTTAAAACAGTCTTACACAGGTACCTAACACAGTAATGATATTTTTAACTATACAAAGGCTCTACTGTAACTTCAAGCTAGGCACATAAGGAAAATTCTGCAGCAACCAACTAGCTCCTTTTATAAATTGAGGCATAAGTTCTCAGGCTTGAAAATCTGAACAAAAAAAATTCAATTTTCATTGTAATGACAGTTTACCCACAGAGTATACATGCATGCTCTGCTGGGACAGCAAAATATTTACATACCTGAATGCAAACAGTAGGTCTCAAGAAATACTTCATCTTTTCCAAGATTTCCTTCTGTAAAAGGTCCCAGGCTACAGTCTTTTCCAAGTGCAAGACAAAAGGCAGTCCAAACCTACCACACAGAAAGGCCGCCATCACCTTTACAGTATAGGAACCCCTTAGGGAATCTCAATATAATTGGTTTGAGGGCAGAATTCAAACAGGAAATTCAATGGTAACTATACAAAGAGACAATGAAAAGGTCAAAAGCATAACTTACAATTTCTAACTAAAACTGAATGGCTTATGTACCAAAATGGAGTACAATGCTAGGCTGTAAGGAAGCCAGGGAAGAGGATTAAGCAGACAGAGATGAAAGGACACAAGAGTGGCCAAGAGGCTGGACAGTGTGTCAGGCTACCAGGAGTGAAGTGACACAGGACGTTAGGACAAGAAGGGTTGCTAGGCAAATGGTCAAACCGGGGAGGCAGAGGATGAGGGAGGCAACACCAAGCCAGTGACAGTGCCATCAGTGCCAACCTCGCCAGGTGTCTACAGGCTAATGGATCAGAGGCAGCACCAGGGCTCTCAGGCCCAGATGCACACCAAAAGCACCAAAGACACATCAAAAAGAGTGGGGCCCAGCTCCAGGCCTAGGGATTCTAATGGATCACCTGCAATGTGACTCAGGGACTCTTTTTGTTTCCAAGAGCCCCAGGTGGTTCTAAACTGCAGCTGAAATGGAGGGCTACTGGCTGCCCCGCAGCAGGCTGCTGGTGTCACAACTTGCCTAGTCATGCAGACCTGCATGCTGAGCTCCCAGAGTGTCCTGCCCTCACACACCCAGGTCTTGATTCAGGTCCCAAGCCTGGAACACCCCACCCACCCTCTCGCAGGCTGTCTCCTCCTCTTCCACATGAAGTCCCAATGAAGGAGTCCTTTCTCTGTAAGTATGCTGTCAGTCTGTCTTCTGTACAGACCATAGCACTAACTGTGCTGTGCTGTGGCTGCCTGCCCACACTGCTGTCTCCACCAACGTCTGCGTTATCTGAGGGCACTAACTGCGATATGCTGATCCTAGCGCCAGAACAGCCAATGCCCAGAAACTAGTTGGCGTCGAATGAACGAATGACAATTTATCTAACACTGAACTCTGGCTCAGGACCAGGCTGAAGCAAAAGAACCCATTCCCAACAGACATCTGGTGTCTGCTCACAGGAGGGCTCAGCAGTGAGCCTGGCCACCTGGAAACTAATGATGTTAAGTGAGCTCCGTGTGACCCCACTGTGCCTTTCATACAACCCCACAATCACTCTTTTCATTAGCACATGTTGCAATGCATACGAGTCACACTAGCCACAGAACCTGGCACACAACCGCAATGCACCCCATTCTTTGTATTGTCACTCACCCTTCTCCATCTCTAGGTCACTCCCATCTGCAAAAGCTGTCTCCACTTCCTATTCACTACCTTCTATTTCGCTCTTGATTTATACTTAGGGCTTCTCAGCTACAAGAAGCCAGGCAATTATGAAGTTTCTGACACTGTCACTGCTCCTTACAAGACCCAGAGGGGCCACAGCTTCTGCATATACCAGATGAGCTGCCCTCCCTTGGTGTCTTCCACACATCTCATTCCTAGCCTCAATGACAGGACCCTCTTCAGGGCGTCCGCACAGCTCTCCTGCTTTCTACCGTGGCTGGGCATAGCACCAGCCCCTCAGGCCGCCTTCCAGAGTTCCTTTTCTAACCAGACCTGCTGGCCTCCCCTCAGCCCCATATGTGCCTTCCTTCAGCTTGTGCTGTGTCTTCAGCATGGTGACCACTTGTCTTAAGTGAAATGTATTTACTTATTTAAGTGTGTGTACAACTAGAATGCAAGCTCCAGGAGGACACATGCCCTGTGTGTCTAAACCCTGTATTCTCCAGGGTTTAGAACAGTGCCTGACACACTGACGACACTAAACAAATGCATCAACACATTTTCTACTATGTTATTAACCACCCAGGGAACCCAGTTCAAAGCAAAATTTTTAAAGATTCACTGAAGACTGCCCTTAGTCTTTTCTCCCTGGAACATTTCCTGTTTCTCCTTGGGCAACAATACTCTTTAAAATTACTTTTAAAAGACATTGCAAATCCTCTCCAATTTCTTACAGAAGGCAGCAGACAGATGTGAGAGATATTTCTGATTCACAATTTTTTTCTTTTCTTTTCTTTTCTTTTCTTTTTTCAGTACTGAACAACGAACTCAAGACCATGCGCTTGCCAGGCAGGTGCTTTTAGGCCGCTAAGCTATCTCCCCAGCCCCTGACTCCCAAATTCTAACTGACAAAGCTGAAAGAACAGTAGTTCCATCTGCCAAGACAGGAAACATCAGAGGGCCAGTTTTACAGGGAAAGAGGCAGAGTTCAATTTGGGACATAAGAATGAGGCACACTGAGGGGCACATACCAACCAGGAAAATAAGAAATTATTTTTTTAAATCTATTACGAAAATAGCTGGATATAGATCTACAGCAAGAGCCTGAGCTGAAATACATAAGAAAAGGGCCATCAGAAATTAGACGAGCTTGAAGAACCCTCAGATTCACCACCCTAATTTCTTTTTTTTTTGGTACTGGCATTTAAACTCAGGTCCTTGTGCACATCGGGAAGGCACTTCTGCCACTGAGCTATATCCCCAGCCCCATTTCCCAAACTTTAGACTATTCCCCTCCAAACTCACCAAATGAGGTATAGATATTTAGAAGGGATAAAATGAATACATTATATATATGATTTTTCACCCCCAACTCTTTAGAACATGTAAAGGCATCTGATCTCCAAAGTCTCAGCATCTACTGGAAAATAAGTTGGCTTTCTTCACCTCTTCCCTTGCTGCCCAGTGCAGACTCTGTTACACACCAACAGAACAATCTTGTCACTCCCTGCTCTGGTGCTGGGCTGATCCACTTTCCCTTGCTTTGCTATTGTTTGTGTTGCAGAAGACAATCTGTGATGATCCAAGCCAAATTTCAAATGGTTTAGATTGTTGTTCAAGTGAATTCCTGAAACAGAATAAAACAACATGCTTTATCTCTTCAAAATTGTTTTCATTCATTCATTAAAAATAAATTTACTCAAAAGAAAAAATAAGAAATCATCTTTATATAATTTAAACTGCAATCCTAAACAACAAACACTACTACAAGATTACTTATCTAGGCATAAAAATAATTTTTATCACTCATTACTTCTAACAAAAAGATAAATTAGTGTTTTTTAAAAATTGAAAATCAATTCTCCACTTTGTTGAATGCCAGAAAGTTTTAGACGGCCCAATAATAAATCTAAAATGAGATCCAAAAATTAGCAATGAAATATATTTTTTAAAAATGAAAACAAGAACTGTTGGAGTGGTCTACAATGTTCCAATCACAATTTCTTGTCCCTGATTACTTTTTTCAAAAAAAGATAAAGCTGCACTTACTAGACCAGAGACAATATGAGAACGCCAGCTTCAGCAAAACCAATGCAGCTGAACTGACTCATGTTTAAGTTAACAAAATATGTTTGGCAGGCACAGTGGCCTGATCATAGTGCCCCAAGTGAGAGCTACCCAGTCCGTCAGCACCCAGCACAAGGCTCCGCACATACCCAATTAAATACGTGCTCATTTCTTAAATCCTTTGGAAGTTACACAGCCTAATGGGGTGACAGCTCAACTGGAGAAGAAAAAAGGCCCTACAAGTGCCAAAATAAGTAACACAACAAGGAAAATAAAATAAAAATGGCTTACACAAAGGTATTTAGGGCCAGGCATGGTAGTGCACACCTGCAATGCCAGCACTCAGGAGGCTAACGCAAAACAATCACTGAGTTGAAGGCCAATCAGTGCTACATAAGCGAGTTCAAGGCCAGCCTGCACTACATAGTGAGACCCTGCTTCAAAAATAAACATACAAAAAAGTACTCATAACACAATTCTAGCAGTAATCTAAAAATCCAGCAACATATACTTGTTATTCATCACCTTTATAGCAATTTGAAATTAGAAGTATATATAGGTAAAACAAAAATAAATTCCAGAAAGTTTGGTTTTTTATAAACACAGAAATACTAAAATAAAAAAACTGAAAATCAGGGCCAGGGAGATAGCTCAGTGGAATAAGCGCTTCTCTGGCAAGTACAAGGGCCCAAGTTCAATCCCCAGTTCCACAAAAACAAAACAAACAAACAACAACAACAACAAAAAATTAAGCCGGGCGTGGTGGCGCATGCCTGTAATTCCAGCACTGGGGAGGCTGAGGCAGGAGGATTGTTGTGAGTTCGAGACCAGCCTGAGCTACAAAGTGAGCTTAAGGCCAGCCTGAACTGCACAGTGAGACCCTGTCTCAAAAAGACAAAAAAAAAAAAAAAATTGAAAATCAAGCTTCCACTTCTCTGTGAAAACTTTTAATTTGAAATACTTTAAAGAAATCATAAAAGGAGCAAGAACAGATTTTACACTATAACCATTCTAAAGTTAAAGAAAAAGATAAAACTGAATTAGAAATAGTGGTCTCATTTCCCAGGTTCTTGGCTGAGGCCTAAGTGGGAAGACCTGTTCTTCCAGAAGTGATCAGGGTTCCCAAAACAAGGTGTTACTTGACTGCACAGAAATCAAACTCTGTGCTCAGATTATGGGCCTATCTACTACCAGCTGTATGACCCGGGCCTAGTGACTTCACCTAAGCTACAGCCCCCTCATTTGCAACGTGTGAAAGTAGTAATCTCATGTGCTAATGAAATATTCATAGGGTCTTTTAGACCAGAGGCTCACAACACTAGATAAGTGGTATATCTTTCCAATAAAGTCTTTCTCTGGCTAGCATGATAACCTTTGAACCTCCTAAATTCATTTATGAATAGAAACTCAGCGTTAACCCTAAACAACCTCAGTGAGAAAAGGAATACTGAGGAATTTTCAGCTGAATAATCATTAGCTGCACTCCTGCTGCATGTTAAGAAAGATAAAGCAAAACTGATCACAACTGCGAAGAACTCCAGTGTGGGAAAGACAAATGAGAAAAAAGATCATTTCAAGCGACTCATGAGAATGTGAGGTCAGCAGAAGGTATGATTGGACAATGGAAAAGCAGAAGTTAGCAGCCTGGAAGACTGAGGTAGGGGAGTGGAGAAAAAATATCTGGACAAGGTGATGACTGAATATGGATAGGAGGATGGGTGGATGTGGATGGAGACACACACATACACACAAACAGCACACTGTACTATAATGAAGTTTTTCATTGGAAAATAATTTAAATAAAAGCATATGAATGAAAATGCAACAATTAGAAGATTAAAATAAAAACTACTGGGCTGGGGGGATAGCTCAGTGGTCTAAGCACCTGCCTGGCAAATGCAAGGACCTGGGCTTAATCCTTGATAGTGCATGCCATGCTGGCCCCAAAACCCCAGGTATACTGTATTGGCCTCAAAACTGGGCATGATGGTCCAAGCCTGGAATGCCAGCACTGGGAAGGCTGAGACAGGAGGATCACTACAAGTCTGAGTTGCATAGCAAGACCCTGTACCAAATAAAGAAAGAAAAATTTTTTAAAAATTTAAATAAATAAAAACTACTAGGCCAAAGGAAAATCAAAACCAGACTAAATCAGACTATCTAGAAAACAATAATGTAAATTATTGTGGACCAGACAAAACTGAATCTAAACTGGCAGTGGAGAAAGCTGACCAATTTCTACATAAAACCACAAAAAAAAAAAAAAAAGCATCAGAAAATAAGAGTTCTAGAGGCCCCTGAAAATAGAGGCTAAAAAGAAAGAAAAGACTTCCAACACGGGCACCAGGACCACTCAGGAAAGAGGAGTTGTGTAAGCAAGTGGTGCTGTGATACCTGAACATACACATGCAAAACAACAGCCGTGGGTCCGCACCACACACCATACATAGGAATTAACTCAAAAGGTTGCAACAACCTGAATGGAACAGTGAAAACTGCAAAAATCTTAGAAGAAAACACAAGAGCAAGTTCTTCCCAACCTTGGATTTGGCCACTGATCTTTAAATAAGGCAGCACAATCATGAGCAATGGAAGAAAAACTACACTTTATTAAAATTAAGAATTTCTGTGCACATGAAGAAAAAGACAAGTCATAGAATGGAATAAAACATTTGCAAATCATTTTGTAAGGAACAACATTATATACATAGGCTTACAGAGTTTCTACAATGCTACAAAAAGTCAATGAAATTTAAAGTAGGAAAAAAAGTTTAATACAAAGTTCTCCAAATAGGTCATACAAATGGCTAGCAAGATCCGTGAAAAGATATTCAACATCATTTACCAAGAAAAAACGACTTCACTGATCTAAAGATGGGTTTCGAGCATCTGATTTTCTTGCCTTTTAAGTTTCTCAGATGATTTTGGTAGGCAATATAGGCTAAGAACAGGGGTCTCAAAGCCATGACTAATAGCCAAGAGAAAAGTTAACAATATGGAGACAAAGGAATCTCAAATCCAATCAGTGATTTTCTAGGTTCTGCATTCTGTGAAGTCAGTCTCACAAGAGATTTCACCCCTCTCCAATGAGAAATCTGTTTTCTCTGTTTCATGTCTGAGCAAATAAGACAGAAACTTCCCAATCCCAATACCACAGGTCTGAAAACAACTACCATGGGTTAACTCTTAGTCCTTAAAGCTTCTCCTATCTTACTGCCCTGGGCAGAACAGCCCAACTATCCAAAAAGGAAAATACAGTAGGGAACTTTCTAAAAAATCCTTGATCTTAAAGCCACTGTCTCTTATAATATATATCCTTCAAATACAACATTGGTCCATAAATTGTTTTTCATATGAAAGGATACTATAGATGTTAGACATGACCTCTTCCTTATTGGCAGTAACTATCTCATTTACCTTTATATTTTCAGCACCTTACCCAGTCTAAATATCTTTTGTTCTTAGAATTTTCTCAGAACTTTTTCTTAGAATTTCTAAGAAAAAATTTAGCTTGCTTGTTAGTGGCAGCTTTTTCCCTTTAAAAAAAACATTTGTGGGATGCCAGCCAGCACCCAGGCTCAGTGTGTGAGTGAGGGCTCAGAGCCCACTGGATCCTCACTCCAGCCAGTACCCAAGCCCTGAGAGTGAACGGGACTGCCTGTTGGTCCACAGGATCCTCATTCCAGCCAGTGCCCAGGCCAGGCGTGTAGAACTTTCTCCATCAGACAGGCCCAGTGTGGAACCCTGCAGCAGAACTCCCTGCAGAGAGGCTAGAGGCGAGACCCACCCAGTTGATCCAGGAGCAGAACATCTTGTCAGAGTGGCACAGAGGGTTCACCTGCAAGGCTGCAACAGGAAGAAGTGGAGCACAGCAGCCAGGCCCAAGCCACACCCACCTGGAGGAGCTTGAACTTGATAGATCCAGATCGGTGCCAAGGTTATAACTCTACCAAAGCTCTACACCAAAGGTCAGAAGACAGTGCTACACAAAATGACAAAGAAAAGGAGCAAAATTCTCAGGCCCTGTGCCCATTCAGAACAAATGCAGGAGACAACAGCATAGAAGAAATTGGAAATCACCCACACCTGAAATCTCTGAAATAATAGCATCTGAAGTAAAGAAACAACTGCAGAAAGGTATAGAGGAAATCAGATTTCTTAAGTAAAAAAAGAAACAATAGCTATAATGAAATAAGTTCTAAGTGTTCCTAAAGAAGACATTGATAAAAAAAAAAGGAGAATAGAAAAATGATGGAATCCTTGAATAAGCAATATAGGAAAGAAACAGAACGCATGAAGCAAATTCAAAGTGATATACAGGAAATTAAAAACTCAATCACAAGCTGGAAAAACCATCTGAATGAAAGTGAAAATGGACTTTCAGACTTTGAAGCAAGTGAAAAGGTAAGAAAAAATGTCTTAAAAACAGCTAAGGTGCAGGAAAAACAATAATTCAACATCTGCGATGCAAAAATGAACAATGTGAGACTAATAGGCATCAATGAGAAAGAAGGAGTCAATACAAATGATACAAAAAGAATATGGGCAGAAGTAATAGCAGAAAACTTCCCAAATATGGGGAAACAATCTGACATACAGGTAACCAAAGCATAGAGAGCCCAATTAAAACCACAGCCATACATATAATAATAAAGATCCTAGACACATAACAATCAAGATCCCAGAAATTCAGCACAGGAACAATATACTAAAAGCAACTATAAAAAAAGAAATAAATCACATTTAAAGGAAAACCCACCAGCATAATGGCAGATTTCTCTTCACAAACCATCCAGTCAAGAAGAGCATGAAACAAAGTACTTCAAGTTTTGCAAGAAAACAAATTTCAACCCAGACTGATATACTCTGAAAAACCCTCTTTCAAGTTTGATGGAGAAGTGAAATACTACCATGACAAAAAACAACTAAAGGGGCTGGGGAGATGACTCAGTGGAATAAGCGCTTCCCTGGCAAGCGCAAAGGCCTGAGTTCAATCCCCGGTTCCGCCAAAAAAAAAAAAAAAAAGATAAAAAACAACTAAAGAATTTCATGACAACAAAGCCAACACTACATGAGACTACTAAATGATATTCTAGAGACGGATCAAAATGACCACAACTCCATGAATGAGAATGGAAAGAACCCATCAAATAGGGTAAACAATTAAACACAGGAGAAAAAGAGGTATACAACAGCAGTCTTTCAATTACTCTTTTGTATACAGCAGCAAAATATTTCCATCAGCATACGCTACAAATTGACTTCTCCTACACCCTGTAAGTCTGTCCAGGTCTACTGGGTGGATATCAAGGAAACAGCAGTAGCTCAGTCCCACAAGTGACACCTGGCCACCAGTAAGCGTTATGGACACTGTCCACATTCACCACATACTAGAATTTTGTGTTATATCCTATCCCCAAACTGTTAGAAGTGCTCGCCATATATCTGCCATTTCAGTATTTTTGTTATGTTTTATTCTTAGTATTCTTCACTGTCATGAAAACATTTTTTTAGTTGATACTTTTATATATATTAACCTAATCAAATAATATGTGAGTACTCTGAATTGATCACAGATTCATACATATGATATACTATATTCTGGCCTCTTAGTAGGATTCACAATTTAATTTTTGAATATTATTTTGAAATACTTATTTTTGAATTAATGTTTAATTTTCTGAATATTGTTTAATTTTAATTTTTGTTTTATGATTTATACTGTTTCTTTGACTTACAATCTACTTATAAGAAATGATATGATATTTTTTCCTAGTATTAGAAACTTAAAAAGTGTATTACCATTTTCTATTGACTTTATGTAAGTTCTTCTTTGTCTTTTACACACCCATATACATGTGCGCGCGCACACACACACACACAAAATATGTATATAACCTGACATAAGATTGATATTGTTTTGTGGAAATCTTCAATGACCTTTTAAATGGATTTGTCTAATATAATTATATTTTACATAGTCCTGCGTAACTACCACTTTGAGAGCTCTTTATTCTTTATCCAAGACCATACAGCAACTTCTCTTGACTTCTGGATTATGGTCTTTGTTATTTTCTATATGCTACATCTGGAGGTATTAGAATATTTCTGAATCTGTATAACTGGAAAATATTTTGCTTTTAGCTTTCAAAGGTATGTTTACTAAGTATAAAATTTAATGAGGACAGATCTCTTTTTTTTTTTTTTTAGTCCTTTGAATAAATAATTCTAGTTTCTTAAAAAGAAAAAAAAAAAAAAATCTACAACCAACCTAGAAAACTGGCGTATTACTAAGGAAACAAGCACAAACACCCAAGACTAATAAATGGTATTGAATAATGAGATTAAGTCTGAAATTTCTGAAATGTATATAGAAATAGAAAATAGTCATATAAATTCATGTGTAGATGTTTGATAAGGGCATGTGAAAATTTAACATGTATTCTACATATCATGAGCTTACATATGCTTAGTAATGTTTTGATAGTTGAAAAATCTTAATTTTTAATAAAATCTTGAAATACAAATTATACTATAAAATAAAAATATATACATGTACCTGGTCAAACATAAAGAAAAAAAAGTTTGTGGGGGCTGGGGATATATATAGCTCAGTGGCACAACACCTGCCTAGCAAGTACAAGGTCTTTAGTTCGAGTCCCAGAACAACAACAAAAAGAAAAACACCTAGTTTGGGGATTTAATGCTTCCACTGGTTTTCTATCTTTAACTTATTTATTAATACTTTTATTTCTCTTGAATAGCTAAGAACGAGGAACACTAATCCCTGTTGAAGTGAGATGCAGAACAAAAAAAGAACAGTGTAAGGACAGTGATTTATGAAGTATGATGATGGTACAAAAACTGAGCAACTGTGCTCTGCATAATTCAAAAAGGTATATTCAGAAAGTATTTAAAATAGTCTCCAAGAGTAAAATACAAGAACAGAAGAGAGAGATTAAAACACACACACAACTAGAAACTAAAAACAGATAAAGAAAAAGTTGGTCAAGTAAGGCTTCTACAAATGGGTGGGCAGTTAAGAGGTTATTCAGTAAAGACAAATCAGATTTCGAGTTCATATACATCACTATTAGTAACAGAAATGGAGTTTTTACTGAAAGCAAGAAAAACAACTATGAACATAAGACAGCGAAAATTAGAACAGACAGTAGGTGTGTGCTTTACCACAAGTAAAACAGGTGTACATCATTGTGTAATGCCTATGGGTAGACACTGCCCAACCTGCACATACAGGCCATGTTAAGGAACAGGTGCTCACTTACCTCTTTGACTTAGAATTCCTTCAGGTCTAAATATTTCTGGCGTCTCAAAGGCAAAAATGCAGTCACTTTCATGGACTGTTTCTAGGTCATCTGTATCACAAAATGAACGATGGAATCCATCATAGTACATTTCTGTTAATACAATCTAAAAGACGGGAAAAACATACATAGCTGGGTAACTGAGGATTCAATAAGAAAGATCTCCCAATTTTAATATGAACTTCTCTACACTATCAGAACCTGGCAGTGTACTTCTGTTTAATAAGAGAATCTTTTTGTTCTTTGAGTCTGTTTTTGTTTGTTTGTTTGTTTAGTTTTGAGACAGGGCCTCACTACAAAGTACAGGCTAACCTTGGACTCATTTATGTAGCCCAGGCTGTGCTCAAACACTCAGGACCCTGAGATTACAGGCACGTGCCATCATGCCTGGCTAATGAGAGAATTTTAGAAGCACAACACTTCTAAAATTCTATCACTGTCTATCAACACACTCTGATTTCAGAATCCTATGATAGTAAATCCAAAGTTCCTCTAAGTTTTGGTGGAGAAGACAAGCAGAATATAAATTTTAACCTCTTTTCTCACAAAGGAAGAAAGGTGGAAAGACCTGCCAGAGGGTCCGCAACTATTCCACAGCTACCTGTGACTCCAAGATTTTTCCCCCATCATCAATTTCCTTCTGAACAGGTTAAAAATGTCAAATAACCTGACATTTATATTGAAAAAAATGAAATATACTCAAACATCCAACAACAGAAACAAGTTAAACGCAGTGCAGCCCTACTAGAATTACAAAGCTACTGAAAAGAATGGAACTGCATACTCTCACACTAACAAGGAAAGCACTAACTAAAAAAAAAACAAAGTTGTAAATAAATCTTTTTATAAAATAATGCATACATACTAGAACATCTAGTACTATATAACATCGTATTAAAGTCAGTAAACCCTGACACTATGATATTTAAATTCTTTTAAATTGTATTTCTGACATGGTTAAGTATTTTACAATGAAATGAACACCAAAAGATGGGGAGAAAAAAATAGCAACACAAGCAGCGCTGCCCGGCGCAAGGTGCACACTGAGCTTGCACAGGCCCCAGCCCAGCCAGCCACCAATCCCGTGACCTCAGCAGGCAGCCCAGTTGCCAGGACCTTCCTCAGACAGGAGGCAGGGCTGTGCTGGCCTGTGTGCTTCCTGACAGCACTCACACTCTACAAGGTGCTCAGTTCTGCAAGGTGAAGGGCTTCTGGGCACAGGAAATGTTCCAGGCACATTTCCTTCTAATGAATTTAATGGCTATGCCCTCTTTTCTGTTGGTGAACATAAAAAATATAATTCACCAGCAAGTTGAAGTCAAAAGCAAACTTGAAATTATTTCACAATTTAAGCCACATGTGAAGAGAGTCAGGTAGCACTGAAGCTGTAAGATAAAACCAGCTTTGCTGCGACATACAAGTCACCCTTGCTGTCTCCCACTCACCCTGGAGGGGAAAAAAATTTATCAATGAATTCTTCAGAGTAAGGAAGAACAGGAACACATTACCAATGAGCTCATTTTCAGCCCACAGAAACGGGAGTGCATTGCTACCTCAGGGCAGCGCTGCTAGTTACGCTTTTTTGACATGGCAATTCCCCATGAGGGCGCACAAAGCCAAAGCACCAGCACCTTCATATCCAAATGACTGCACAGAGGATCTTCTATAGTGCTCTCATTTTGTCACAAAGTCCTCTGTCCTTAATAAATCTTAAGAATGTTTTTTTCCTACTAAAGGCATAATAACAGTGAATTAAGTAGGAGTTGTACTTAGACAGAGGACCAGGTTTGATCCCTGCCGTGCCGGCCCCGCCCCTGGGGTAAGCTGAGACTGTGACTGATACAGGGCGTGGTGGTACACATTTAGGAGGCTGAAAAACAGGAGAATCACTGAGTCTGATCTGTGTAGTGCCACCCTATAGACCCTGTACTAAAATGCATAAGTAAGTAAGTAAACAAAGCTACAAGAAGATCTTGGTCAAGTCCTGCTTTTCTTTCATAGGAAAAAGGAAATTTCATACATAATATACATATTTAATATTAGTACATGTACACATATGTCTATATGTATTAATATAAAAATTAAATTACGCGTGATTAGTTTTCTGTACATTTTATTCTTTTGGGTCTTCACTTTTTCCCCTCAACGCCGATGCAACTTACCTGACATTCTATGTAGTCATATCTGACAAAGAACTGTAAAACATCCACAGAAACAGAAATACTTTTGTGGCTCACACATACTCGGTCTCAGCAAGGCTATTACCTGATCAGTGGGGATCTTTGTTTCCATAGACACTGCTTCCCGAAGTCTAGCGACAGTCCCCGACAGAGGCACGGCCACACCAATCCTCATGCAGTGAGAACACTTCCCCTGATACACTACGGTGACATACAAAGGCCTGGACAGATCAAAGTCAGATCTGATTAGTCACTTACTTGAATAAAAGAAGCAAAACCAGCCTGATGTGAAGTCAGCAGAAAAACTGAAGTTAACCCACACCTCTACCTGGAAGCCAAATGGAAAAGTTCATAGGACTGAATGAAAATTATACAATGTACTGAAGACATCTTTGGACAGAAACAAAAATGATTCTATCCTTGTATTGTCTTTAAAATAGCAAACTCCTGGAAATATTGAGAACCATTTCAAAATAAAGCAACTAATTAAAAACACAATGCAAGGTCTCCAGGAAGTTTGAAAGTCCCTCAACAACCCTTGCTTTTCCCCTGCCCATGGGTAGCCAGCTGAATCAGAGTGCAGCAGAGGTGCCTTTGTGTTGTATGCCTTGCTCACCCTGCAAACTCATATGGACATTTCTTTTTTTTGGGGGGGGAGGGTATTTTAGGGAAGGGTATACAGGGTGTTCAGGGTCTCACTACTAGATCACTACCAGTGATCTGCCTGTTTACAGCCTCCCAAGAGCTAGGATCATAGGCATGTGTCACCACAGCCAGTCTTATCTACCATCTCAGCACGCTCTGGGGGCAGGGCTGGCAGGCCCAGGGATCAAACCCTGGCCCCTGTACCTGCTTGCAGGCCTTTTAATCTGCTGAGCTATTTGGCAGCCCACGGACATTTCTGTGAGGGTTTAACATGGCCTGGACTCAAGATGTCATTAAACCAATCACCTGTCAAAATATCTAAGACCTTATAAGAACTTGCAAAGGAAAACTACACTATCAGAATATACTTCTTACTGAATTTTACTACATCTGTTCTTACCTTGTGTGGGGTAGAGGAATAGGCAGAGAAATGCAGAGGAAAGGGTCGAATGTGTTGCTCTGTTTCTGACAGTGAGGACATGTCAAAGAAGATCTTTTAAAACAAAAATGTAAAACACAGTAAGATCACCTAGAACTATGCCAAGCAAACAAAATAAAAGAGAATGTCAGATCTGCTCATACCGGTACTGGGCTTGAAACAGTTCTTGGACAAATGTGCTGCACACAGGAAAAGATGGGCCCTCAGGCATCGAATCAGTCTCTGATGGAGGCTTTGAAAAAAAAAGGAGAATTGATAATTAGCAGTACAGTACTAATTCTTAAGTAACAGTGAGCCTAAGGCATCACAATATCCTTGACTGCACCCCAGACGCTGTGATAGTGGGCACTGCTAAGGGAGCCAGAAACCCGCAGATGGCACTGTGGGTCCCGGGGACTCACCACAGACAGACTGAGCAGCCACGTCCACCACCCTCCTGTCGTCAGGACCAAGCAGTTCTCTCCAGGGATGATCCCATCATGTTCCACCTCTCAGAGCCCGTCCCAATCTCTTCAGGGAAACAACCCCACCACTTTAAAACCGCCACTTCTGCCCACACTAAACTCTCCAACACCACTGGCTCTGCGGATACTCACTCGGATGCTTAATCATGCGTTACTTAACATCTTTTGGGGCAGGGAGGTGGCACAGATGTGGTGCCGGGATCAAACTGCAGCCCCCTGCGCCTGCCTAAGCCTGCCTCAGCAAGTGCTTCAGATGCTGAGCTATCTCGCCAGCCCTCTATTTCACATTTTATTTAACCTTTTTGTGTCCCTCTGCCTAACTAGCATGCAGTCAACCGTCACATGCAGAAAGCGTTGCACAGAACATTAGATACAAAGTGAGGAAGGCACTGTGCCTGTCCACCAGGCTGTTCCAAATGGATACAAAGAGTCAGCCACACATACTCGGTCCAATGACAGAACCACATTCAGGCACAAAGCGTCCTGAATTAGATTATCAACTCACCAAAAGGAGAAACATTTTTTTTTTGTATTTAGGACAGGGTGTACAGAGCCTCACTGACTCACAGTGATTCTCCTGTTTACAGTCTCTCAAGTGCTAGGATTACAGGTACGCTCCACCACTCCCAGTCTCAATCGCCATCTCAGTGCACCCCAGAGACAGGGCTGGCACAGCATACTGGGGATCAAACTCCCAGCCCCTGCATCTGCCTAAGCAGGCACTTCAATCTGCTGAGCTTTTTTTGCAGTACTGGGGATTGAACTCAGGACATTGTGCTGGCCAGGCAAGTGCTAATTCTACTGAGCTATCTTCCCAGGCCCAAGAAACATAAAATCTGAAGCAGAGAAGAATCCAAAAAACTTCTGAATTATACAGGAGAGTAATTCTTAATTTTTCCTTCATGGAAATTACTTTACTCATAACATTTAGGCCTATTATAAAACTGAGTGTGAATCATTATGTTTTTCAGTAAGCTCGCTGCGCAGGTTCAGTTTTCATGGTTAAACCCAGTGCTAACTGCACAGCTATGCATACATTCCCTTTCTGACTGCGCATTAACTCTTGTGATCTATACCATGTGTATCTTACTGCATACAGAACAGAAAGCAAGCATTTCCCCTCACTAGACTATGAGTTCCAGGGGGACATCTCTCACTCTCTAGCTCAACAGTATACTACTTAATAAAGTAAACTAGGCCTTTAAGTATCTATTTGATGCTCTATTACCCAGAGTTTAGTGAGCTCTGTTCTATTAACTAAATGCAGCAAGTCCTTTGTGGAGGTCTGGAAAGAGACTCTCCACTCTCCTCACATGCTCACTGACGCTCACCCATTACTAGCCCAAGGGAACACATATCTCACCTTCAGCGGTGGCTGGCCACTCTGCTTCACAGCATGGTTGAGATCTTCATGAACTCGGTCCAAAAGCCACAGCAGAAACTCCTGGGCATCATGCTGGGAATTTCCCCGATACTGCAGTGCATTCTTCGACACAATACTCTGTGCAGGTGAACAAATCAGCAGAAATAGTTGTGAGTTCCCAGCTTTGAAGATAAACTGCTTATCATTATCCCAAAATATAATGCAAGATCTCACGGGAGAGAATTTCACTGAGGGAAAGCAATAAGAAAGCAGATACTCTATATGAAAACTACACCCCAAACACATACTAAACACCTTAAGATGCACTTACCCAGCAATTCTACTTTCAGGAATACATTAAAAGGAAACCATGAAACGGCATGCCAAGACTTCGAAGACAACATTCATCAGGGTTTAGACTAGCAGAACATCAGTAGTAACATCTTAAAATGGGAATCAGTTCAATCACAGCACAACTACATGACATAACCATTCCAAGTAATGCATCCACATGACATGGAAAAAGGGTTATTCAAAGTATGAAATGTAAGTGTACATATCCTTGTTAAAAAAAAAAAAAACTTGTGTGTCATTCATATAACTATATAAAAGTCTAAAATGCCTTATTTTAAGATATTAAGTTTTATCTCAGAGTGTCAGAGATGCTTTTTTCCTCATACATTGGGTGTTTTCTAAATTAGAATTTCTATAGTGAATGCTTACATGAGTACTTTTACATAGAAATCAGTTTAAAAGTTGTTTCAAACTTTATATTAAGGTTGGTTTTTTTGGTTTTTTTTTTTTTTCAGAACGGGGATTGAACTCAGGACCTTGTGCTTGCCAGGGAAGCACTTATTCCTCTGAACCATCCCCTGGCCCCATATTAAGATTTTAAATGTTAAACCTTTAAAGATTCATCACTCATTCCACAAAGATTTAGTAGTTGCCAAAGATACTAAAAGACTAATAAAGAAGGCAAGCAAGAAAGAAACAGTTCAAAAGTGGGGCATGATGGGTATATGATGGTAGGAGTCAAGCTTCCCACAGTAAGAGGGAAATTTATAGAGAAGCACAGAGAAAGAGCTAGAATGAATCACAGACATCAGTACACACTCATATCTAGCTTAATATAATAAAGATGGACAAATAATTACATCTGCATATGCCTGAGCTTATACACAGATAAACTTTGTAACTGCTTACAGAAAGCCACAGAAGTGATGATGCTCTGATAACACCTTACACATGCAGCAAGGTATTGGCTTCTCATACCTTTTCCAACTAAAAAAAAACAAACAATCTATAACTCTTCGGTGAAATGACTAATTCTAGGGGTGAGGTGGAGAGAGGAGATAGCCTGAAAGAGTGCACAATAGCTAAAGGCAGAGTAATTTTAGCAGCAAAATAAATAATATAATATTGGGTAACAAAGTATAATTACTCTTCCTTGGTATAAGTAAGTAACTGAATGAATAAATGAATGAAAGAGAAAATCTTCTTTGCAGAGAAATTCTAGGAAATTGACTAGATATATACTCCCACAGCAGGTAGAGTTTACCACCCCAAACTTAAGGTTGGCCTCCAAAAACAAGAATGAAAGGAAGAGCGGAGAGGACAAGAAATCTGACAGGATAAGTGCTGCTCAGGCAGCTGACCAAGGTCACCAGTAGTAGGTCAGGTCACTACCCTGATACAATATGATGAGCAGAACATTTCACCTCTGTGGTCTTCCTCCCAACCTATGGCCTCACTCCTAGCCACAGAAAAACCCCACTGAGAGGTATTCTACAAAAAAAAAAAAAACTAAACAACAACAAAAAACCCCAACTGATGCTTCTCTAATTCCAAGATGGAAGGGAACAGAAGAACCTACAAAATCCCAGTGAAATATAAACTTTAGTCAACAATAGCATGCTGGCATTAGTTTATTAGCTGCATCAATTATTCTATGGCAATACAGCATGTTAACAGGGAAACTAGGCATGGACTTTATGAGAACTCTCTCTGTTATCACTGCCAACTCTTCTGTAAATCTAAACCTACACCAAATGAACATGTATTTTATAAACATTTTATATAAATACAGCAGTTGTGTACACAGGGTGTCATGGGAGTGGAAGAGGATAGCTAACAAGGGTGGGGGGGGCAGAGGGAAGAGTCAGGGTAGACACAGGGGCTGCCCCTGAAGCACAAGGCAGGAACATGTCCAAACACAGAAAAGTGTAAGAAAGCATGTCGCCTCTGAGGAAGAGTAACAAGTCAAACAGGCCTGAAATTCCAAGACTCCTAGGCATAGATGCAAGAGGAAAGAAAAAAAGACAGGGGCCAGTTCAGGAAGATTTTAAAGGCCACCCAAAGATGGTGGGGGAAGAACAACAAAATAAAAGTAAACTGATTAAGATTATGTGTTCTGGTGCATGTAGCTTAAGATTCAAATCCTTGTTCTTCCACTTATTATTTATGAGGCCCACCCAACCCCAAAATGAAAGAGATCATAATTCATTACTATTACAGAAGAGGCATGGAAGGATTTTACATGTAAATGAGCTGTAAGAAGCACCCAAATTTTAGCTCTGAGTATAATACCTGGAAGCAAAAGAAAGGAAGGAAACACCTGCAGAATGAAAGAGTAATTAGGAAACAAAACCATGAAGCAAGAAATGACACAGCCTAAGCTAATGGTGAACACAGACTTCAGGGGCAGATTCAACACAGATTTAGGAAATTAAGCAGGAGAGTCAGTAGAATTTGCAGCCCAATGAAAGCAGAAAACAAGAAGGTAGACATAATGTTGCCTACATATCTTCTCTGGCTGAGGAACAGCTGTTGCCACCCTGCATTAAGACAAAACAAAAAGGACAAAGGCTGAGTTCCCTTTCAAATCCACTGTATTTAAAATTCTGTGGAAGCTCCAAGTGGAGGGTCTAATGGAGAGCAGAAATACAGACCCAGGGCTCAGTAAAAGTTGCATGAAAGACAAAAAACTTGGGAGTCAACCAATGGACATAGCTGAAATCCTAAGTATGCCTGAGACATCCACAAATGATTCTGAGAGAGACCAAGCTACAGGACAAAATCCAAAGATCACCTGTACTGAGGGGGCATAGGGAAGACCTCAAAGGAGACCAAGCAAAAGCCACCAAGATATAGGAAAATGAAGTCCCAGGAGTTCCATGCAGAGTGCTTCAAAGGAAAGGACAGCCAAGACTGCCTATGTACCAGGAGAGTAAAGCAGGCCAAGGCAAGAGAAGCTGTCTGCTGTGTTGCCAAGTCAGAGTATGCTGGCAGGGAAGAAAAGGAACAGTTCAGTAATCATGAAGAGCTACCATGACTTGACAGTGCTTTAGAAGAGACTAACAGCTGATTTCTAAAACATTGTGAGATTCAGATTTGGGCAGGGGGAAAATCAAAGGCTTATGAGAGTAGAGTGGTGACACAGAAAAAATTCACTAATTAATAAAATGAACAGGGGTGGGGGAGACGGCTCAGTGGAATAAGTGATTCCCTGGCAAGCACAAGGGCCTGAGTTCAATCCCCAGTTCTGCCAAAAATAAAAAATAAAATGAACAAGGAAGAAGAACCTTGGCAACAAAGTTTCATAACTTGATTCATGAACTTCATTTTCCACAATTCTGGTCACAGAATTTATTCCATGATTCTGGTTCCACAATTCTTAAGTTCACGAACCAAGGAACCAAAGTACCACGTGGATGCGATCCCAGAAACAAGCACACAAAGGAATAGGCATGTGAAAGGATTCTCTACATTACCCCAAAACTTCCCTCTGAGATCAAATGCCACCTTAATTACTAAATCAAGTGGCTTCTTTCTCAGTCTTCTTCAGTCTTCCTGTAGCATCTTACATACTTAACATTTTTCTCCATTTTGAGATGGGTTGCCTTGTGGCTTTATATTCTCTTCCTTAGGAAGATCAAAACCAAAGCCACTGATATGTACAGTGGAAGAATATGAGCTACGGAAGAAAGAGTATTTGCTAATTTTTAAAAGACTAATAAAAAGCATCATTGGCACTAGCAATTAAACCTGTGGCTAACTCAGAATAGAAGAAAAACAGATGGTTGGTGACACCAGATTGATGGAGCTGATAGGAAAACCAGGAACAAGGTTTTCATTTCTGAATTAGGTAATGGGATCAGAACAGCAGAAGACACTGGTGGACCTCTGAGTTTTGAACACACTGAGTTTGAGGACCATCCATGATCCCAAGTGGGGCTAATTCAGGTGCTTAACAAAGATCTCTGTGGAAATTCAGAATAGAAAGGCTCATATTACATCATCCTAGAGAGAGCCCAGAGGACATAAAGTGAGACAGCTAGGACAAAATCCTGAAGACAATGAGCAAGCCACAGAGGGGGAAATGTCATGAAGGAAGCAAGAGACAGCGTCCAGGAGGGCACAGCACCAGCTAAGCATGAAGAAACCTCCGAGGAGATAGAGGGGACAGGGAAAATCATGGCGGAAGAGAAGCAGCATGGGGCCTGGGACCTGCGCTCTGCAACAGCAAAGTAAGAGGTCGCTCACATGGAAAACCTCAGTGAAACAGGACAGTGGTCAGAAAGGGTCAAAAGAGAAGAAACAATATGGAAAGCAAACAACTGCTGGACTATTCAAGTATAAGTGGAGTCTGACAGAAATGGAGGACAGATGCTGTGACACTGGGAGAGCACAGACATGCTGAGAGATCTGGAAAAAGAGATTCAAAAGAAAAAAAGGGGAGTTTGTCTTAAACAGAAAGTAAGGAGCTGGATATGGTAGACAGCATAATCCCCGTACTCGGGAGACTGAGGCAGGAGGATCACCATGAGTTCAAGGCCAGCCTGAGTTACATACTAAGTTCAAGGCCAGCCTGAATCGCACAGTGAAACCCTGTCTCAAAGGGGGTGGGGGTGAGGGGCGGCCACAAGGAAGTAAGGGAAGTCCTGGACTCACAGACACCAGGCAGGAACCCATCCTCTTGAGCTTTTCTTGTGTGGTCTGTTTTGTGAGGGAAGCAGAGGACAACTGCCAAGAAGAGGCCCAAGGTACTACAGGGATAAAGACAAACCTCCTGGCATGTAGCTGGCACGCACAAACTGCCAGAATCACAACACACTTACGTGCTGAACCCTCTTATTTTCTTCAGATAGGGAATGAAAGGTACTAGCATATATGTGCATTTGAAAAAAAATTTAACTGAAACCAAATTCATTATTCACGTACCAGAGCAGACTCCACACACAGCACCACTCACACTCCAGAGCAGGCTGATGTGTGATTCTTTACCAGACTGCATTGGGCTTACCTACGCTTACCACTCTCACTTCAGCATACCTAGAGCTGTTCCCCAACTGCTACACACTGAGACACTGGGCAAAGGCTGTTCTGCAGGATATTTGTTGGGCATGATACAACAGGCAACAGCACTTCCAAACCCTCTAACTGGGACAAAAACCACTCTGGGTCAACCCTAAATCACTATATTACAAATGAAGGGCTTAAGAAAATCTCAGAGCATAGACAGAAACACAAGAGCGCCTCTTCCTGCCTCTCGCCCATCACAGCAATCACCTCTTCCCACTGTCACTACTCCAGGCTCTATTTTACCTCTTTCCCAGACAAAAGAAAATACAGGGTAATCTAACAGCCATTCCTGACTATGTCACAGGAAAAAAATTTTAAAAAAGGAGTGGCAGCTGGCAAACCTGAGGTCAGACCGCAACCCTTCAAGCAGCAACTTGTGTGAGGCAACCCGCACACCTGGGGTCACCAACTCACTGAGTGAGCAGGCAGACCTGGGCCTCCCGCCATCACCCAGCTCCGTCCCCAGAGACCTGGGAGAGTGATGTAGTTTACACTTTAAGTCCCATCTACTGCTCCTTTGTTTGCCCTTTATGAATTTTTTCATTATTAAGTCTTAGTTTGATGTCCTAAAATCAATCACTATATTTTTTGTTTGTTTTTGGTACCAACCAACTGCATGCCAGGCAGGCACTGTGTTGTTAAGCTACGTCCACAGTCCTGTTTTTGTAATTCTTTAAAGTTAATTACCATTGTGATCCAAAAACAGTAGCATTGTCATCATTCAAGTAGTCAAGTATAAATTACTGAATATGCTGCTTCTATAAAAACTACAGTGTGGACCCTCTGAAAATTAACCTTTCATGTTTGTGTCTGTTTTATAGTTGGTATAATGTTTCTCGCTGGAAGACTATTAAATGGAGTCCATTGGCTCAGCTCCTAATATAAGTAAATTTGACAGGAGCTACAATTGGGCCCCTTGTTGATGATCTTTAGCATATATTTATCTGTTAGTAAAAGTTCAAAACCTCACATGGTTATTAAGTTTTATAAAATTTTTCTTTATCCTTCAAACAGGAAACAGTTTATTTTTTCCCTTTAAAGAAAAAAAAAAAAAAAAGTCAGGTGGAAACATGGCCCAGGAAAGAAAAACAATAAAGAGCATAAAGCTGGAGCTGCACAATGAGCCATACAGATGTCTTCCTATAGAGCCCCAGCTGAATGCAGGAGCTTTCTGAGCTCCCAGAACAAGACACTGACTGCCCTATAGGAGCCCTCAGCTGACCCCAGGAAGACAGTGCTCAGCTGACCCCAGGAAGACAGTGCAGTGATGGCCATAGATGGCTTACTCCCATGGGGAATGCAAATAAATTTCAAATTTAGACTTCAGCCCCATCCCTAAGATATCTCATTATATACCTTCTAAAATCCAGAAACTCAGAAATGCAGAACACTTCTGGTCCTAAGCATTTCAGACTAGGTAAATTGAACCTGCATTTACAATTTTTGTTTAAAAGTCTATTTATTCATTATTTGGTATGGGGTCTCAAAACGCAGCTCCAACACATAGTGATTCTCCTGTACCATCCTCCCCAGTGCTGGGATTACAGACATGCACCACCACACCTGGTTTTGGTGGCTGGCACAGGTTCCAGGGATGGCATGGCATGTGGTACTGGGGACTGAACCCAGGTCCTTGTGCATGCCAGGCAGGCACTTAGACCGCCAAGCTATCTCCCCAACCCCTGCACTTACAGTGTTAGAGAAAGAAACAAAATGTGAACTAGGTTTATATACTGCATCTAAAAGTGAAATCTGGCTTCTGGGCTGCTACTAGAAGAATGACAAACACTGACTTGAGAAAACTTTCACCTTTTGAATTTTGCAAATTCAATCCTACTAAGTTGATGATGAATAATTAAAATTAAAGGAATGAAATTTGTGCAAATGGATAAATACTATTAAAAAGGTTTGCCCTGTGAAAAAATAGCAAGAGCAAGGTACCCAAGAAGCAGTGTGTCACTACCAAGGTCTAGAACGCCATGATGGCCAAACAGGGCTCCCACCCATCCTCCCTCCTCACCTGCACTTTGCTGGGTGCTGGAGAACCCTCTCAGCCCAACAGCACTTATCTGGCTAAGAGGTTCTGCAGCAGCCAACCTTGACAAGGTGCCTGGAAAGCAACTCAAGGCCTCAACTTTCACTCCCACTTTCCCTGGGCTGGAATGCCTTCCATGCTTTCACTTTTACGCTCCCTCCCTGCTTCTCTCTCTCTCTCTCTCTTCTTCACAAGAGGAAGGAAGAGGGGAAAGAGTACCATATAACACTGTGTGTTTGGCCACAGGAAAAGCATGCTGCTGCTATTCCTGAGCTCCTGCAGCCTCCCAGGCAAAAGCACATGACACAGAGCAATCAAAATGCAGGTATCCCTCACTGCCAAGCTCAAACAGATGTGGAAGCAAAGGATATTTCACCACTCTAAGATTCACTCTGAGTTGTAAACAAATGTGTACATACAAAATACTTGTTGGCAAGGACTCACTGCTGAAGTGAGTGCTAGTGCCTTACCTACAAGAACGGGCTATAAAAGAGGACTTACTGGAATAATGGTTACTGTATTTCACAAAAGGATAACCCAGTCTGAGAAGCTATGAAACAGCTGAAGCTGGTCAACAGCCACGATAAAAGACAAAATATTAAAAATATCCTACAGTAGAACACTAGATGAACAATGAACACAGCTTTTCTAACAGATCATAAAGCTATATAGTAGCAAAGAAACATGCCCAGCTATTTAAACAGTAGTTGAAACAGTCTGTTAGAAATGTAATAACAATAGAAATTCTGGGTTACAAATACCTGGGTGTAAGTCCTCTTCACTACTTCAAACCTTTTACTTAATGTATGCTTTCTCTGAGCCTATCCTTTCTATAAAGTAAAAATGATTTTTAAAATAAAGGATTACTGTGAAGCTTTGGTGAGCTCATAGGAGGATTTTATAAACTCTGAAACGCTACATAGATGGTATTATGTAAGTTTTTAAAACGAAGAAAAGGGTAAATGCTATGGTTCATGTCTAGTTGTTCCCCCAAAACCTCACGCAATTATAGGGCTGACTTCTACTCTTTGTGCTTAATTCATGATCCAGTGCTGGGATTCTGGGTGTGAGTGATGCTTGGATTCTGGGTGTGAGCATAACACCCAACCTGGGGCACAGAACCTGAATACAACATACGGGAAAGAGACTTGCTCTCTGGGGCCACTGTTGCCACTACTCCTCCCATTTGCTCTTACTGTTTGGATGTTTTCCACTGCCATGAACTGCTCCAGTCTGCCACGTGCCACTCTGCCTTGGAGCCAGCTACGTATAGACCAAAATGTCCACTAAATGTGAGCTAAATAAACCCTTCCTTCTTTAGTTTGAGATGTCAAGTGTTTTGTCCCAGCAACAAGAGCTGGGGAGATGGCTCAGTAGAAGCCCTTGCCTGGTAAGCACAAGGGCCTGAGTTCAATCCCCAGTTCTGGAAGAAGAAAAAAAAAAAAGTACCCAGCAACGAGAGAAAAGTAACCAAGACAGTAAGGAATCATCCTGTGATACTATATAATCCTAGGAAATGTAAAAGAGAAAGGTAGAAAACATCCAAAACACTGGATCTCAACCCTGGATATATGTCTAAATCACCGTGAAACTTTAAAAATAGAGATGCTGGCTTAATAAGTCTGTGGTAGGGCTTAAGTATCCCATGTCTGTCTGTCTTTGTGTGTGTGTTAGTCAATGATTCTGTTTCTAAAGTGAAAGCAGCAGTTTTCCCTGGCCACACTAGAAAAGCTCCAGGATATCACCTCCTAGAGTACTAAACTTCAGTTGAGCAATGCTTTTGTTTGCAAACAGAAGCAGCTGGTGAAATGCTTTGTTTGCAACTGTGCATTGGGTGACAAGTATGACCGCAGCTGTCTTTCCCACACAAACACAAATGTGGCCAGTTTTTCCAAAATCACAGAACAAAACAAACTAAGTTCGGTCAGGAGGCACCACTGCATTTGACACAGAGTAAGGGAGCAGTAATAACAGAACTTACTGAGTACTCCTACTGTAGCAAGCATTGTCTTGTTTACAACAAATGAAAACAATTGGCTCAGAGAAAAAGCAACTGACCCAAAGTAACTACTACTCTTCAACTTTATTGGATGTAAAAAGCCTTAAATATTTCTTTCCATAACCTTTTTTTTTTTTTTTTTAATAAATAAAGCACCTTAAAACAGTTTTGCCTTTGTAAAACTCAGCATCACACAGGGCTTGAGGCTCTTCATTGTGAATGTCAATTCTCATCTCAGACATAACACAAATGTTGGAGACAACTAACTGCTATACCAACCCAAAGCCTTCTGGGAGTTTATTTGCTTTTAAATATACCCTCATTGATCAGTTTTTTGTTGTTGTTGTAATTTGCATCTTACTATGACTGAAATATGGCTCAGAAACAAAAATGCAGTTTATCTAATTGAGATGTTATTATCTAAGAAGCAATTCCGACAAAGTTGCAACCAGTGAGGAACTATGGCCTGCCCAAGTCCCACAGGATGCTAGAGAAAGCAAACAAAAGGGAGACCAAGCTCTGCTCAGCTGAAGTGAAGGGAAGTGCTTCCCCTCTACATAATGCCCAAGCTGCTGTGATGGTGGAAGTTAATTCAGACCATCCTTCCCAGCATGCTCCAAGTGGCCATACCTGGCTAACTCCACATTTTAAGTCAGCTCAGATTACCAAAATGTATTCATGTATCAAATTAAGTAACTCCAGTGATTAAAAAAAGTCTTCTTTCTATTTTGTCTTTTGAGATAGGATCTCACTATGAAGTGCACGCTGGCCTTGAACTCGCTTTGTAGCCACGTTGACCTTGAAATCACAGGAACTCTCCTACCTCAGCTTCCTGAGTGCTAGGATTACAGGGGTGTTTCAACACAATCATCTTAAAACGTATTGTTTATCTTTGTCATTTCCCAATACAATCTGCAATTCTTCTCAACTACAGGAAAAAAAGATTTTTTTTTTTAAAGGAAGTGAAGGGAATAAATTTTGGCTTACAAACAAAAAGCAAACACCCAAGCTGTCATTATAAGGGAAGTGGAATAATCCTAAACAGTTTAAAGTCAAAACTGGAAAACTCATCTAAATATCTAAGAAATGATTACATTTTCCTACACTGGAACATTACCAATGTTTTTAATTTTAAAAGCATCAAATTATATACCTTAAGTGTATATACAACTTTTAAGGTTCAGTATCTCAAAGAAGCTGTTTCTAAAACTAAATAAAACCCAATCCCTGGTTCTGCCAAAAAAAATAAATAAATAATAAATAATAAATAAAACTTTACATAGCCTTAAACAAAAGCTTTCTACCTATATTAACCCTTACCCTAAAGTCCTAAATCAGCCCTTATCCATAAGAAAGTGACAGCATTTAAAAATAAACAAAGAAGAGGAAAAACAACTGTAACAGCCACTCACCAGGGAGCTTCTCAAGCCACCCAACTTGCTAGGTAGTGGGAAGTAAAAGCTTAGCCTTAGGAAGAGAAAAGTAAAGGAATGAACAAATGCATGCGGCATCTGTTTCCTGACCCAGTAGTAGAAAACTGAAGAGGAGCGGCTGACAAAAAGTCAGGCTCACCAATGTCTGTGCTCCTGGGTGAGCAGCACTCTCGCTCTTTGTGGTGGTGGTAAAGTGAGCCACGCACCCATGGAGGTAGAATAAAGGGTGAAAGGGAAGAATGAAGTAGGAACTTCCCAGAAGGCCCAGCACACATATACAACCATCCCTCCAAAGACTGATTTCACAATCTCTGAGGACCCAAAAATCTCTGATGCTTAAGTCCCTTACATAAAATGGCATAGCATTTTCATGTAACTTATTATGCATCCTCCCATATACTTTAAAATACCTCTATCATACTTAAAATACCTAATACAACACAAATGTCACGTAAGCAGTCATAATACTATTAGATTGTTTAGGTAGCAATAACAATGGAAAATGTTGCGTATGTTTAATACAAATTCCCCATCCACAGTTGGCTAAACCTATGGATGCAAACTTCCAGATTATGGAGAGCAGGTTGCATTTCTTCCATGAACACACACGCAAGTGCATGCGCGTGCGCGCGCGCACGCACACACACACACACACGCAGTCTATACAAGCAAACTAGCAAAATGTGTATTCTCTCTCAGGATCCCTAGCTACCCTTCTTTATTGTTTTATTGGGGTTCTTTTGTTTGTTTTTTTGAGACAGGGTCTCACTTTGTAGTGCAGACTGGCCTTGAACTCACTCTGCAGCCCAGGCTGGCCTCTACTTCACAGCAATCCTCCTCCCTCGGCCTCCCAAGTGCTAGAATTACAAACATGCACCATCACATCCACCTACCTTTTTAAATTTTAAAACCATCTTACTAAATTCCCCAGGCAGGACTCAAACGTGATCCTCTTCCTGCCTCAGCCTCCCTCTGCCCTAGCATTACAGGCATATACCATTTTGCCCTACTTGAATGTACTGATACTCAATAATAATAGACTGAAAATGTTTTCAACTGATTCAAAATGTTCTAGAAATAACCTTACTTTGAATCATTATCCTGCTATCGCCTTTTTATAACTGAAATGTCAATTAGTATCCAGGAGATTATTCATAAGCAAATATAGCAAGTTTCACTACAAATTATGCATTTATAATGCCACAAACCCAAGGTATTCCCAGTAAATTTTTACTAGCTGAATGAAGATGCAGGGGAAGGCCTGCCACACCCCCACACATCCACTACACGCCTGCCGGTCCAGTGAAGCTGACTCCAGAGCCACCAGGGCATGGTCTCCAAATCAATCACAGCCTCCAGCTATTCTTTCAATCCCACAAGAATCTCATGCAAACTGCAAACCTACACAGATTCAAACCCGTTAACTCATCTGGATCTACTTTTTTTTATTAAAGTACAATTTAGAGCCTTCCCAGTAGGCTTGGCCCAAATCAAATCATTTTAGATCTTGGTCATCTCCTGCAGTGTGCAGATGCTAAATGAGAGGGAGGGAGGGAGGGAGGGAGGGAGGGAGGGAGGGAAGATACACATGCAGCAAAACAGTTTTGTGAAATTAAAATGCAATAATTCCTAAATATAAATCTATTACTACTAATAGGTCTACCTCCACTTTAAATAAGAGATCAACATTTCCTACCTCACTATTAATTAGTGAATGCAAATCAATAAAATCACATTTTTTCACTTAGCAAGAGAAAAAGATTATCTTTTTAACTGCAATGGTGTACCACGGATACCCTTGTTTTTTTCAAATCTCTTAGGTACAGGGTCTCAGTACACAGTGATCCTCCTGTTTTCAGCCTCCCAACCCTGGGATTACAGGCATGTACCACCAGGCCATCTCAGTGGCCAGCTCAGATATCTTTATACACTGCTAGTAGTCAATGCTGTCAAGTAAGGCAACAATAGGATTTAGAATCTCTCAAAGCAGGTAACTACCGAAAAGAAATTCACTGCCAGGTTGGACATGGTCACACACACCTGTAATCCCAGCACTCAGGAGGCTAAGGCAGGAAGATAGCTGTGAGTTCGTGGCTACAAAGTTCAAGGCCAGCCTGAACTGTATAGTGAAACACTGTCTCAAAAAAGACAAGAAATAATAATTTCACGTCAATGCAGCCTGAACAATTAATCAAAAGTGAAAGGTTTGGGGCAGAATAGATAGCTCAGCAGTCTAAGTGCCTGCCTGGCAAGGGCAAAGACCAGGATTCGATCACCGGTACCACATGGCTGAAAGCCCCGCCCCAGGCTTGCTGAGCCAGCCCCCCAGACGAGGCTTGGTGGCGCAAACCTGTAATCCCAGCTCTGGGGAGGCTAAAAACAAGAGGATTACTATGAGTCTGAGCTGTATAATGAGACCCTGTACCAAATATATTAAAAAAAAAGTAAAAGATTCATATTAAAGGGTCCATCATAACCAGAAACTACCTAAATATCCAAAAATAGATTATAATGCCTTCATACAATTATTTAAAGAATCTTTATGACAAATATTACTCATGATACAATATTAAATGAATGTGACATAATGCAAAACTATATATACACATACATATAGTTTGATCTCAATTATATATCTTTTTCAGTTTTATTTAACGTACATATATATTTTTTCTCTATTTTCTACAATCATTTAACACTATTGCTGAAATCAAATTTATCTGATAACAAAGTATTACAAAGAAACCAGATACACACTTAATACAAATCAAAATCACAAGGAAAATAACACTTCACACAAACTAGGATGGTTATACTAAAAATGACAATCATCAATAAGTTTTGATAAGAATACAGAAAAAGCCTCCAAACACTGCTGGTAGAAAATTAAAATGGTGTAGCATGTTAGGAAATGGTCTAATTGCTCATCAGCACAGCTACCAGGGGACCTAGCAAGATGACTCCTAGTACATACCCAAGAGATATGAATCCACATAGGCAGCAATTCAGGACCACCCATCTATGTGGTTCCTGGAGTCCAAATGACTCCAAAAGCAAGCTCCCTATTACACAAGAGAAATACAATAGATGATGCTAACACAAGAGACCCCACATCAAGGAAGCATAATGTGTGCCCAGCAGTCTCCCCAGGGAAAACATGTACAAATGTGCTCCAGCCATCTATCCATATTTATCTGAAAAGCAATTTACATAAAACAACTTATTCCTCAAGAGGCCAAAAGAATGGTGTATTTTTATGTTCATTAAAACATCACACAATGGCAACAAAATAGCAGGAAAACATCATGGTGAGCATGACTCTTGGAAGACAAGACACCCAATGAGTCAACCAGCACCATTAACACTGGAAGTGATGCTATCACCCCTTCAAACAGTCTGAAATTCTAGGGATCAATAATACCTGAGCCCACATGCATCAAAGATAAGCCATATAGAAACTGGGCATGGTAGCATGCTCCTATAATCCTAGCACTTGGGAGGCTGAAAACTGGAGGATCACTAGGACTCCAATCTATGTAGTGAGACCCTGTAGACATGTACTAAATACATTAAAAAATAAAAAAAGATAATCCATCAAGCAATTATGACTGCCAGGCCAGCCCTGGAAAAGCTTTGAGGTAGCATATTACCCCTCAGCCTTTACCTACAATAGCCTTCACAGAAGCCTCCACACTGCCATTGTATGAGGCTCTCTTCCCTAGTCTTAGACTTGCTCTTTATAGGTTGGCTTGTTCTGCTAAAATTCTCTCTCTTAGGTGTGAAGGAACCAGTGGTTGTTAAATGCCACTATCTGTGAGCCTGGTATCATTAAACAAAGTGTGATTTAAAAAATACTGTGAGTGTTTATTCTTTAAAAAAAATTATTATAGTAAAAGACACACAGAAATTAACTCCCCTCAAAATTCTACCCCCTACTTCAAACCCATCATTCTTGCATTTCCTCAAAGTTCCGGAATTTCTCTTCTGTGAATGTCTTTAGCTGCAATGTCCTGGCTGCCCTGATGTCCTGATCTGGCTGAAAACCTATACTTTCACAGGCACTTTGACACTGCAAGGTGCCAGAGCTCACAAAGTACCAGATCTGGTGAGTAGGGCAGATGACAAGCCACCACAGTGCTCTGCGAGCCTGCTCTTCCAGCAGAGGGCGCAGTGACAGCATCCATCGTTTCTTTCTGTCTTTCATTCTTTTTAATCACATCTTGGAAAGGTGTTTAGAAAAAAGGACTTTAGAAGTACTTCAGAAGTGCAAAAATGATAGAACGAATGTGTTCAAAGTATTCTGAGAGGGGCAGTGGCAACATGGCATATTGCTCAAGGCATCTAACTAAATTCAAAATTTATGGGTTCACCATTTTTTAGAAGAAGCAGACCCACTCCCTGGTTGCCTTCATCTTCCTCTGAGCAGTGTCCTAATACCGACTGCCTAGAGTCTAAGAACTCATATACTCAGGACGTGGCTGTGACAACAATCCAATCAAACTGGGCATGGTGGTGCACTCAGGCAGCTGAGGCAAGAGGAACTATGGGTTCAAGGCCAGCCTGGGCTACACAGCAAGTTAAGACCAGCCTGAACTGCACAGCTACTCTGCCAAAAAAAAAAAAAAAAACTACAGTAGAGTCACCTGCCTGGCATCACAGTGGAGGTTAATAACCACCCCTCCTACAGCTGGATGTAAGAGAAAAGGCTGCTACTGCTCCTATTTCTCCGTTGTAGAAAAGTGAAATCTCTTCTTTACTCCTGTCACTGTTAATATCCTGAAATCATTAAGTAGCTATTATTTTCCATGTCCAGTCACTTTCATGGGAATCTGTCTTTTCTTCAATGACTCTAGTTTATTACAATTTATAAAAGCTATAGACTCTAACTTGGAGATTTATCACATTATCGCTGCACTACTAAAAGGGACTCTTTCTTTAGGGTAAGATAAAGAACATTCCAACCTAATGTATCTTTTACAACTACTGAAAGCAGCTCCGCTCAGAAAAGAGGATCCTAGCACCACTCATCTCCAGCCACAGAACACGATGGTCCTCACATAAAGGCTTGAAGCCAGGCCCTGCAGCACACCCTGTAAGCCAGCTACTTGGGAGGGGAAAGTGAGAGAATGAGTCTAATGACAGCCAGAGCAACATATGAGCTCCCCCTCAAAAGAAAAGAGGAAAACTAAAAGTGTTGAATTCCCTTCCCCGAGTCCTAAAAGCTGCCTTTCTGCACTCTGGCCCTATTCACAGCATAGCAGAAAGAGAAGTCAGTTCCCTGCTCATTCATCTACTCAGGAACACGCACACAGGGCAGGGTGGCTACCCTGGGGATAAACGGAATTATGGAATTAAAGTCTGCATGGGAAGGCTCTTCATCTGTAAAATAGAGCCTGAGTGTGTATCTTCCTTACAACAAAGCAATCCACAGTGCAGGGCACAATGGTAAACACTCATGCTACATAAATATTTAAGACAGCAAAAAAAATATGTGTAGTTTGCTACTACTTAGCCAAATAAAAAAGAGAATGTGCTTATATAAGCACTTGCACGTATTTGCTTAAATAATCCAAAATAAGAAAAGAATAAATCACAACATTCAGGGAGAAAGGAAACAGGGTAAGCAAAAAGACAAGCTAGACTTCTGAACAGATCTTGCTTTGTAGAGCTGACTTCATGCCATGTATTCTATTTTTTATAAAATTATGCAACGAAGTTAAATTTTAAACAACCATCCCTCAGAATCAAAAGCAAGAAAAGGATCAAATGATTTTTAACTGCACATCCCCAGCTGACAAAACCATACTAGGAATTACTCCAACTGACTAAAATACAGCACTCTGTATAATCCTAATAGGATATATGCTGTGGACAAAAAACTACCAAACAATCCCACACCATAGTCAAATATGCCTACTGTTGATGGTAGCACTGAGATTATTCTACAATTAAAGACTTTCATGGGATAAGGCAAACAATTTAAACAGCTATTACAAACACAATTTGCAACATGAGAGGAAGGAAACATAAACATAAGACCAATGCAATTAAATAAAACCTCTGACAACCTGAATTAGAATTACCAGCATGAATTCATGGTTTATCTTTAAATTACCCACTTGTCAGAAACCATCTTTCCCCTTAGTGCCCAGCCTGTAGACTCTTAGTACCATTTGCCACCGGAGAGCCAGAGCACCTGGAAGAAATGACTAAATTCAATTTGGTACAACAAACACAGAAGAAGAGTCCAGAACAGTCTACCTTCCTTGCCCTAGGACTTGAATCTGGGACCATAAGTGTTGCATCAAAAAGACTAGAAAGTCAATTTTACCAACTGGCCAATAGTCACAATAATAATTCTTTCGACCACCAAAAAGTTAGTAACAGCTGGCTATGGCAGCACATGACTGGAATTCCAGCGCTTGGGAGGCAGGAGGGTTCTTGGAGCCTAGGAACTTGAAATCAGACTAGGCAACAAGGAGAAAATCGCTCTCCAGGAAAAAAAATAGTTAACTAAATGAACAAATCAAATATGCTTACACCCATTTGCCAGTTACAAAAACTAACCATATCTGGATATCAAATAATTATTTTAAAAACTGGAAAATAAAGGGAGAAAGGAATGAAACATTTATTAAGACTATTCTATAAACTTACTTTAAGGTAATCAAACAATTGACTGGTATGAGAGACTGTAGAAATGCTCCAGGAAGAGACTAAAGAATGTTAAAATTATGTCACTGTCTTTTTTTTTTTCTAATTGATTTAGTTGTCACAGGGTCCCACTCCGCAGCTCAGACTCTAGTGATCCTCCTGTTTTCAGCCTCTCTAGCACTGGAATTACAGGCAGGCACCACCAGGCCTTGTCTCACACCTGGTCCCATGCCCTGTATTGCTGGCCATTTCACCATGCCCAGGGGCAGGGCCAGTGCAGCATGTGGTGCTGGGATCAAATCCTGGTCCCTGCACTTGCCTAAGCAGGCACTTTAGTCTACTGAACTATCTTGCTGGTCTTATGTCACCATTTCTTTTGGCCTCTAATAAATTAATGGGTCAGAGGATATCAATGACTGCTAACATGAGCCACATTCTTGATAGATGTTTACCACACAATCCACACAAAACAGCTTTTCCAAAAAGGGAGGGGAGGGATTCTCAAACTTTAATCATATTAAACCTTTAATCTACTATAAATGTTGCTTTACAAGAAATAAGAGAGGCAAAGGAACACTTTAATTGAAATGAAGTATGACACAAAAAGTTTAGACCACGGGAAGCATCACAGTCTGTGAGCTCTGGTAGTGGCCCATGACAAGACATACAGAAACCGAGAATAAACATTCAGAAATATTTGTAAACTAACCATAACTTTGTGCCTACTGAATTTCACAATGTTTTCAATAGAGATGGCTCTACATGTACCTTTTTGATTTTGCTTTATGGGTAATTCATTTGCACTGTATTTTATAGATGGTCGCAAAAGACAGAAAATTCTAAAAACTAAGTCCTTGGTCACAAACAATTTGAAAAACACTGCTCTAGCAGGAAAGCACCCAGAAAATTGCAAGAGAAGAGAATAAAATAGATCTTAACTGTTATCTACCAATCCACTGAAACCAGGCATGGTGGCACACACCTGTAATCCCAGCACTCAGAAGACTGAGGCAGGAGGATCACCATGAGTTCGAGGCCAAATTGGGCTACATAGTAAGTTCAAGGCTGTTCTGTACTACATAGTAAGACACGGTCACTGAAAATGTGAAATATCAGCTGGATTTTAATATATACAATTATAAAAAATGTCATTTTATCCATATGAAAGGCATGCACATGAAAGGCTATGCAAGAAGACAGTCAAAAAAAATTTTTTTTTTCCAGACTGAGAGTTGAATTCACAACCTCATGCTTGCCAAGCAGGTGCTGTGCCAGAGCTATATCCCCAGCCCATTATAATTTTGGAGGCATATTTATTTTTCAGAGGTATACAATGAAATATTTATAGATGAAACATAATTTGGTTCCAAAATTTAGAAGAAAAGTAAAGATGATAGAGATGAAGTAATCTGCCCACAGGTCAGTGGCGATTGAAGGTCAGCTCCCCTTTCAGTCCCCTCTTTAGGTGTACATCTAAAATTTTTGCAAAGCTAAGTTTTCTGTAAACTCGGCTACTATTGCTATTATTATCTTCTGAATAGAACTAAAAGAACTATATAACTGTAAGAGTTCCATGTCAATGCTGCCTGCTTTCAAATAAGGAATCGAGGGGCTGGGGAGATGGCTCAATGGAATAAGTGCTTCCCTGGCAAGCACAAGGGCCTGAGTTCAATCCCCAGTTCCACCACAAAAAAAAAAGATCAAATGAGGAATCGTTACTTCCAGCCAGGCTGAAGAAACATGAACATAGGAGCTTTTAAAATGGACCTTGAGTTCCATGATGTTATATTACAAATTCTCCTATATCCTGAATCTTCACTGACCTTGAAAGGCTAGGGCCAAAATGTTGGCTGATCTTGCAGCCTTTCTTTTTCTCTAATTTTTGATCTGCAAATTTAGGTTATTAACCCTCCAGAAGAGAAGTTTATTATTATCCTATAACATATGCAGTTCAGTTTACCCACACTATTAGTTTAAATATCAGACATCATAGGCATAACATGGAACATGTATTTTCCATTAAGTATTGAGATACTAAATGTCCATACAGAATATGAAGAAAATTTTAAAAAATAGGAATGAACACTTACATATGTTTACATAGATATTTAGAAATCCATCCATATACAGCATAGTAGCATTGTAGCATGACTGTCTTGTGACTTTTTTGTCTTATTTTTCATTTACCACCCTTTTAAAAAGGGCAGTATAGTAATAGCTGGTATGTCATGACAAGAAGTACATATTTAGAAGACCAGAATGACAGGCATTTGAAGTAGTGACCCTTCCATTACACTTTTTTAAATTCAGTGCAGTTGCTTGGTTCACAGATAGTAGCATATATAGTTAGTCAGGGTGAGAATCCTACCACTTAACTGCTAGTTTCAAAAATCTCCTGATGTTTCTCAGGATCATTGTCTTACCCATGTAGTATGTATAAATGAATGGTCTTGCTTGTCATGTTTCTCAGCATTTCTCCTTGCCCTCTCATTGTCCAACCCTCAAGTTCTCGCTTTCCTTTTAATTGTGTTATATATTTCTATTTGCAATTCTTCTTTTGAAGTATACTAGAGAGACTATACGATATTTGCACATGTAGGTCTGGTTTATTTCGCTTATAAATATGTCTTCAAATGGCATCCACTTAAATATGAAGGCTTCGAGTTTATCATTCTTTAGAGCTGAGTAATGCTCCATTGTATAAAAATACCATATCTTTTTCAACCATTCCTCATGTGATGGGCATCTTGGTTGTTTCCAAGATTTTGCTATCACAAATTGTGCTGCTATAAACATAGGGACACATATATCCCTATGATATGTTTTCAGTTCCTACTTCCCAGTAGGGGTACAGCTAGCTTGACTCAGTAGTGCCCCAAATTTTCTGATCAAGGAGATTACGGGGCCAAAAAGGAATGTGATCGATGATGTATAGTGTGCCTAAGGAGAGTCACATGGAGAGAAAACTTTCTCTCAGGCTTCCACAGAGAGTAAATTGGTCAAGCAATGGCCTTGACTCATCCACAAGGCTGACACTGACAAGGGATCTACAAAGTGCAGTACAGGGTTACAGGATAAACCCTGAGAGTACCTGACTGACCTTATCTGATACAAGTTACATTTCTTGTTATATAGGTCTTTTTAACTCAGTCTTAACCATCCAGCAGAAAAGTATAAAAATGGAAGTAAAGTCATATTAATATACTGAGCTGTGAATTGCTCAGGTCAACAACTTCTGTGGATAACCCACTTCTATTATGTACTGCTGATCTGTTGGATTTTTTTATTAAAAAAAGTACATACACACACACACACACACACACACACATATATCAAACCCATGTTTGATAATCTGTAACATACGTATCATTGTGTTACCCTGTTTATGTCATTTGTTCTCTTTGTTTTTGCTTCTATTTTTCACTCTTCAAGTTAAAATACAAATAAATAAATTTTAGAAAAAATAAAATGGACCTTGAAGAATGTGTGCCCTGAGCCCGGGGGTGGGGGGGACAGGCAGTAAGCTCGCTGCACGAGTTGGTCACACAACTAAGAAAGGCAGGGGTGACAGATTCTTCTGGGTCAGACTCTGCACAGTTCTCATCCGTTCCTGGTCTGGGTCCTATGAAGAAAGCACAGTCACTACCACAATATCCAATACCATTCTACAAAAAGAAGAAGCACTGCAGGGCTAAGGAGAAGTATCAGAACCCAAGATCTGAGCCACATAGTCTGACTTGTCAGCCGATTCCTTGTGTTCACTGTGCCTCCAGGCAGTGGAAGGAGGCCTTATCTTAGGGAAGCTCAAATGTCAACCTGAGAAATACCCTTACCCTTTATAATACATAGAAGGAAACACAACTGTAATTTTTTGAGAAGAGAAATAGTATAAGGGCCAGAGAAACAGCTCAGCAGACTAAGCACTTGTCCCAGGGCACGCTGAGCCAGTGATGGAGTCCAGGCATGGTGGCGCAAGCCTGTAATCCCAGCATGAAGGGAAGAAGCAGAAAACAGGAGGATCACTACAAGTTCTAGCTATAGTGGGACCCTGCACAAAAAAAAAAAAAAAAAAAAGAGAAATAGTGTAATTATAGGTAAACTTTAAAATATTTAATCTGGAAGCAATAAAAGCTCAATTTGAAGACAGTTTAGAAATAATGAGGGGGCTAGAAGGCTACTTTAATTGTTAGGATGTCTGAGACAATAATGGCCAGAACTACAGTAAGTCTGGACAGCTGATGCTCTGTCTCTGTCTTCTGTCTGTCTGTCTCTCTCCTCCCCCCCTCTGTTCCCACATTCATACCACCAAATGCAATTTGTTAATCTTAGACTTATACAATATCGTAGATTCCCAGAAACAGACACAGCTTTGGACTGACCAAAACAGCACTATCTCCTCCTCAGAAAACGACGCTTTTTGAAAGCAAAATAAAACTGCACACTAGGTGTAATGGCACACAACTGTGATCTGAGCCCTTGAGAGGGAGAGGTAGGAGAACAGCACAAACTTGAAGCCAACCTGGGCTACACAATTTTGAGGCCAGCCTGAACTAACAAGACCCTGTCTCAAAAATACTTTTGTAAATAAACATCTGGCAGTTGCACCAGCCAACACACCTAAGACTCTTCATGTATGAACTATGGGAAAGCTTTTTTTTTTTTTTTAAACAAAACACAAGATACAGGGTTCTATTCAATGTAAGCTGTTAATTTTAAGTGAAGATGTTCATTCAGGTAATCTAACTTGGAGCACATTCTACATGGCTCAACACATTTGCTAATTTAATGTATCTCTAGGTCCTCATCCAGTTCACTGGTAAAAATGTTGGGGATAGGAACAAAAGGGAAAATCTACTCTATCACTAGAGAACACAACTGTAATAAGCAGGTAGGAAAGTAGTAAGAAAAGGCCCAGTGTTTGATGCCAGAGGACTGTACAAAACCACAAAAAGCACAAGGATCACCACCATCAGCTTCTTCTTTCTCAGGGCTTCGGTTATCTGGGGAGAGATGGGAAGGGTACTTAAGTAGTTATTAATTGAGAACAAGAATCTACATACCCTAAACACTAACTAGGTGTTAATTTCTACACTAAGCCTTTAGGTTTTTGTTATGTTGTGTTGTGTTTTGAGACTAGGTCTCAGTATGTAGCCCAGGCTGGCTTAAACCCACAGCGATCCTCTTTTTTTTTTTTTTTTTTTTTTTTTTTTGCGGGATCTGGGATTGAACTCAGACCCTTGTGCTTGCCAGAGAAGCACTTATTCTACTGAGCAATCTCTCCGGCCCCATCACAGCTATCCTCTTGCCTCAGCCTCCCAAGTGCTGGGATTACCAGGCACTACCACACACAGCACTAAGCCTTCATTTGTATCTTCTCAGTCAATGCACATGGCAACTGTACAAGACTGCAGGCCTAGCTCTGCTATTTACTACCAATAAATCCAAATATTTAAATTTTTTAAATTGAGTAATAACAATGACTCTTTCAAAGGGCTATTGCAAAAACTAAAGTTCAAAACTACATATGGTATCACTCTGTAAATAATCTGGCTCTACACAAATCACCTATACTTTTCTATTTTAAATAGGAAATTTTTTAAATCTCCTGAAAATCAGATGACTTGAGGAGCATTAAAGATTAGAAGAATGCCAAGAATGAAAGTAAAAACATGTAGTGATCTGGTGAGAAGCTGAGAAAGCCTTCAAGGGGAGCAGATGCCAACAAAGGTGCTTGCTGACCCATCGCATGGGATGTTCTGAAGTGAGAGCTGTGTGTTGTGGACACATTGTTTGCCACTAACCCAGCTGACAACAGAAGGGAAGAAGCAACAGATGCTGGGTGGCTGGCCGACTTTAGGAATTGCCACAGTCCATGCCCCAAAACAATGGTTTCTAAACATACAACAATCAGCCCAGTGAAAGACAAGACATCCCGAAGTTCTCCACTGCCAAAATGTTGTCTGTTAAACATGAAAGGTCATTTAAGAAACAACCAATGAAGAATTAGTGAAAAACAGTATTTTTGAAGGAAGAAGCCATAAAAGACAGAACTTCACTCAGTTTTTAATGATTTCTTTTCCACCACTATATATATAAAAGCTGTGTGTGTGTGTGTGTGTGTGTGTGTGTGTGTGTGCACACGCTCACGCAAACTATGAGGTCATTGTTTTCCACAGTCTTTGCTATAGGAAACAGCTGTGGGGAGCTACACAAACAGAGAACACTGCCCCATTTAGCAGCTCCTCATTGTGACAAGTGTGTGGATGGAAACAGGAAAAATCCATCAAGCCACACGCTAACAACAAAACAAAAGAGGCAAACTAAAAACCCTAAGCTACACAAAGGAAGACACAGAGCAACTGAATACAGAACCATTATTATGACTATGTCCCAGCTATTTCCATGCTTACACCAGACCAGGTCCTTACTATAAGGGCCAGCTCCTCTCGACATGATTTCCTTTGCACAGCACCTGAAAACGTAACAGTTAACAAATACAGCCATTTAGGGTTTCCCTAGGCCTCTATTTCAAACACAGTAAGACCTGTCCAAAGCTGAACCAGTCCAAACATCTCTAAAACTATTTTACTTTCCCGATCTTGAAAACTGCCATCCCAAGACACTGTTTTGAAAAATCCAATGTTCTTTTCATCTGCTACTCTTTATTCATTCCTGGCACACGGATCAAGCTGCCAAACACTGTCAAACTCTGCTTCTGGACACATTTTGTATATGATCAAAAGTCAGAGTAAATGAGCAAGAGACAAGGAAAGAAAAAGAAACTGAATCCAGCCCAATATAAAATGGAGCATATGACTTCCCTCCTCTCACCTAGGACTTCTTAAATCCAGCAACAAGGACAATACTATTATGAGCCAGTGGTGGCACACATCTATAATCCCAGCACTGGGGAGGCTGAGGCAAGAAGATTGCTCTGAGTTTAGGGCCAGCCTGAGCTACCCAGGGAGACTCTGTCTCTAAATAAAGTAAGAAAGTTAGTTCATTCTATTCTCAGAGAACTTGCGCACAAAATCCCACATCCTGACACTCTCTCAATTTCTCCCTTCCTCACTGAAACCTTAAAGTCCAAGACTAATCACAGCCCTCATTTTAGTCTAACCCAAGTCCAAAACACAACTGGCCTGTTACCTGCAAATCTATGCTTATAACAGAGGCTGATGGACAAGCTGTCCTCTGCTGTAGCAGAGACAGGTAAGTTAGGTAGAAATACAGCCAGGTGACAGAGTTTGGCCCTCCAGGAAATCAGTGCTGAAGAGAACACATCAAAAACTGGCTGGAGGCGCATCTGGAGAAGGTGAAAGTCACAATGGCCATATTTACGTCCCTTGTGTAAGGGACAATGGGGAAAGCTTGAGATCACTGATACCATCCTTTTGAGATTTCCCATCTAAATAAACTATTATCTCACACAGATTAAATGACTAGAGCTGGGAACTCAGAAGCCCCTCATACCTAGTCAACTTATTTTCTCTGAGGGGCCAACACCAGCCCATGGAGCAGAGCAAGGAAGGACAATCTTTTCAACCATGGTTCTGGGATAACCGCACAGCCACAGGCAGGATGACGATGGAGCCTCCTCATATACTCAATGCAAAAATACATTTAAAATGGTTAAGAGCCTAAATATAAGACAGTTAAACTAGAAAACTGTTAGAAGGCAGAGAGGGGAAATAGCATGACTGGCTTTGACAACAATTTCTTAAATATGACACCACCAGGAAACAACAAAAAAAACTGATAAAATAAATTTAATCAAAATTAAAATATTTTATGCATCAAAAGATACTATCAAGAAAGTTAAATGACAATCCATAAAAAGACAATACTTGCCAACCTTAAATATGATAAGGAATATCAGAATATATAAAGAAATCTTACAGCTCAACTACAAAAACCCAACTCAAAACTGGGCAAAGGACTTTAACAGAGATCACACACACACACAGATACACAAGTGGCCATTAAACTTGTAAGCAGATGCTTGACACCATCAGTCAGAAAGGAGACTTACGCTGAAGCCACAGTAAGATGCTACACCCACTGGGGTGATTTCTTTTTCACTGAAAAATGCCAACTGTTGACAAGGATATAGGGAAATGGGCACTTACACACACACTGACAGGAATGTAAAACGGTGTGGTCCCTTAAGGACACAGTTCTTCAAAAAGTGAAACACAGAATTAGTGTATGATCCAGGAGAACTGAAAACAGATCCAACCATGTAACAACGCCTGCAGTGTCAATCTTCACAACAGCCGAAACAAGAGAACAACCCAACCAGTATGAAAAGACCAAATAGTATCAATAGGTGAGTGGAGAAAGAACATGTGACATGCCCATACAATGGAGTAGTATGTAACTATGAAAAGGAATGAAACTCTCACACATGCAACATGAAACTTGGAAACACATTAGTCAGTAAAAAGGGCAGGTATACAAGGACCTTGTGTACTGTATTTATAATTTCTATGCAATATGTAAGATTAAGCAAATTCACAGAGACAAGTGTTTGAATAGAGTACTAGAAACTAGGCAGTGCCACCATTTAATGTGTGCATACATTTTGTTTGGGATGATGAAAACATTCTTGCAATGCAGAGTGGCAATGGTTATACAACATGCTAAATGAATTTAATACCACAGGATTGTATACTTCAATAGTGTTAAGATGGCAATTATATATTTTACTACTATAAAACTATTTCTTAAATTCTCATAGATAAATAAACACAGAATGGACATAACAAATTTATGTTATAAAACCCAGCTCATTCTACAGATGAGCACCTGCCATGTTCCACTCACTAGACTAGAGAGTTTAACACCAAACTTTTGTAACTTTTTGGCTTTGAGAAATGATATAAACTTTTGAAGGTCTGATGACACATCTAGAAACTCTTCCTAAAGAAACACAACAAAGCAAAATGCAATTCACGTTCATTATCATAAAACAGGTAAGGAAATGTTCAGTGAAAGAGGGCTTGATGTGTATGATCTCTTAGTAATATGATAATCCATGTAATCACTAAAATACAAAACAGGATCATGAATACTACTTCACTAGAAAACACCCTAAAAACTGCACTACAAGACATAATCCAAGCTGGGAGGCTGACAGCAGGCAGATGGGCACGCGCCCCAGTGGTCCTGCAGGCAATGTGCTCAGGTAAATACAAGTACAGCTGTGACCATCACACTGCCCTAAGTTCAAGCTGAAGATCTGCTTTGCAAATGAATTTAAAAAAAAAAAAAAAAAAAAAAAAACAGCCTAAGTCAAATCAGACAGTGCTAATTGATATTACTGGCTGGAATAGTTCTTTCTAAACCTCAGATTGGAGGCTTATAACTGAAATTTTTAACCATAACTCTACCCTAAAATACTAAATATTTCCCTCAAGAACTCCCGTTAAGACTTCAAGTATAACATACATAAAACAAAACTTACCACACTTGGCAAGTTCTAAGCTACCTCAGCCAGTGCCAACGAGGCCAAGACATACACTCTCCTCCTTGCCTGGGCCTGTCCCTATCCGCTCTCATCATCACTCCACCCGTATCCATCACTTTGCTATCACTACACAAAACTGATGGCCCCAACCTGAAGGGGAGAAATCTCTCTGGCTCCCTGGTTAGCTGCCTGCAAAGCAGGTCATCACAACAGAGGGCAGGGACGAGCAAGCTGCTCTGTTCACAGTAGATAGGAGCAGAGCAAAGGCTAGCACCACCATGGAGGAAGGGGCCAGGAACCCCATACAGTAATCAAGATCACACTTCTGTTCTACCCAGACACACCCACAAGTCCCCTAAGCAGCTGTGAAGTCAATGATGTTTACAATAGAGTTTAATTGCCTCATCATCTGATCCTCAGCCTTTGTTTTTTGTCCCACCCCCCAGCCAAACCAGAACCAGGGATTGAACTCAGGCCCTTGCACTTGCCAGGCAAGCACTGATACTACTGTCAGCCTTTGAACATTTATTTCAAAATAAGTAAAGGGCCTGGAATATAGCTCAGTGGTACAGCTTCTGCCTGGAAAGCTCAAGATCCTGAATTTGATTCCCAGCACCAAGAAAAATAAGTAAAAGAGACAATCATACTGCCACCCTATTTAAAATTCCTCCATAGATGTCCACAGAGGGACACTATTCTCGGACACAACATCCAAGGACTTCTGGATCCAGCACTGCCCAAACTCTCTCCCAGTGGAACTCCTTCCTCCCAGCCTGCCAACCACCACCCTATACCCACACTGGACTTTTCTCCACCTTCCTCAACCACCTGGAGGATTCCACCAAATGCTTCAGAACACAGTCTGGGTGTTTTCTCTCTAGGCCCTGCCAAACTGCTCCATTCTACCCTACGTGATCCTCCCCAGGATCTTACCTGCACCTGTGTAAATATCTGTCACAGCACCCGTCCTATCTATTGCAATTATTTCTCTACCCATTTGTCTTCCTTTCTAGGTCCTCAGTTCCTTGATGGCATGGTTGACTTCACTTATCCTCATACTGCTAGCAGCTTACAACATAAGAGGAGTGCAGAACTGTGCTCAGTAAATCTGTGTACATAAGTCCATATGGATCGGGTCTACGAGCTGAACCTGATGCTTAACAGGCTGAAGTCAGTGCCTCTGCAGCCTTACAGCACTCAGAGCTCAAGACAGATCTAACTGTAAAACAGTCCCGGTCTCGTCCCTGCATCTGAGGCTCTGAGGCTTTCCTCCCACCTCCCTGACCGTAGCACCTTCCACAGGTGTTCTCAGCTCAGCATCCTCGCCCCAAGGCCTCACTGTGAGCTTGGACCTTCACTATACACCCATCTGCCCCTAACTTCAGTTACCATCTCGGTGCTAGTCCTAACCATGCCATCCTTCCACCTGTCTAGTCAGGCTGCAGGGTCACATCCAGTAGCTGCCACATCCACCCCCACCCCACAAACTCTAACTCAGTGCATAATCTCCTGCCTCTTGTGCCCCACAAACCACTTCCCCCTCCAAATGCTCAGTTCCTCTCCCCATTATTTCTCCACTGCCCAGGTTTGACCTCCCTTCACCACTCCATCTCCTGGAAGCTTCTTAATGTTGCAAAGTCCTGTGAGATGTCTCTTAAGATTCATCCTTTCCTCCTTCTTTTCCTCATTTGCACCTGTGGTGGCTTTCTCCCTGCTTGTACTTTCTCCTCCAGCTGATTCATTTTTAATCACCATCAGACCCATTTTTCTAAGAAACTGGTTCTACTAAATCAGTCTCTGCACAACACAGAAAGCCTCTACTGAATCGCCAGTAATGACTGTAGCTTCAAGGCTAGCCTGTCTGACAGACTGGAAGCCACCCACAATCTACCCCTCTTCTTCTTCCAGCCATTTACATTTATTTCCTCTTCTGTTCAAATCAGTGGTTCTCAACCATAAACACCTTTTCCCCAGGGGACAGTGGGCAACATCTAGGTCAATATTCAGATTGTCATGATGAGATGGGAAGAGGTGAATACCATGATGCTGTGGGTGTAAGCTAGGGCTTGACAAAACATCCTACAGCGGGGCCCAGCCTGAGAATCCCTCCTCTAAATTAAGGCTCTCTATCTACGCACTATCACTGTGCCTTCACCCAGAGTATTTCCAGGAAGCTGGAATGTCATCTCTCTTCCCCTCACCTTTCCACACCTTATTTATTTTCAAATCCTGTTTCAGGTCTGTTATCTCACGACTTTCAGCACCATCTGCAGGCTGATGATTCTCAAACATTTATCCTTAGCAGAATAAATTTTCTGAACTCCAGACTCCCTTATCCAACATTCTCCTGGACACTTCATCTGACCCTAGGCTCTTCATTCTTCTGAAACTATTTCTCCTCAATTAATCACACAACTTTAGCAATCAGAGCTGCTCAGGACAAAAGGCCTAGAGTTACTCCTAAAACTTCCACTGCTTCAATGTCTTCTCCCAAATCAAGCCACTGCAAATCCTATCAACAGGCTAGCCAGGAGACCCAGTTCAAACCCATCCACTTCTCCATCTCTACCCACCACCACTTTTATTTGTCCTACATCACAAAAGCCTCCAGACTAGTTTCCCTATTCCCACTCAGTTCAGCACCATCCAAGCTTTGGCAAGGTCCAGCCATAACTTTGTTTAAAACCAGCAACCACTGGGCCAGATAAATAGCTCAGGGATTAAAGCACCTGCAAGCAGGCACAGGGACTTGGTTCAATCCCTGGGCATGCAGTGCTGGCCCTGCCCCTGGGGCATGCTGAGAGGGCAATTGAGGCTGGGTGTGGTCATGTAGGCCTGCAATTCCAGCTCTTGGGAAGCTGTAAACAGGTGGATCACTAAGAATCCAATCTAGTAGTCTGAATACCCACCCTGTAGACCCTCTCCTAAAATAGGTGGGGAAAAAAGCACAGCAATTGCCATCTCATTGCTCCTAAAACAAACTGAGAGCCCTCTCCTTGGCCCAAAGGTCCCACAGGGTTTGGCCTTTGCCTCTGCCCCAGCTCCTTCCTAGCCATCCCTCCCAGACCCCCAGCTCCTCCTGGTTCTTAAAGCTGCAAATGAAGTCTGCAGACTTTCGAGGCACTCCAGCCCTAAGGACAGAGCCTTTCATCCACATCTTGCTCCCCATTAGTCTGCTCTCACCCATTAGTCTCTCTCATCTACTTTATTTTTTCCTTCTCAGCTCTTATAACTATCACTTTTGCACCTATCAACATTTACTGCTCAGGATCTGTCTCCTCTGTGACAATACAGAGTCCATCAGGGAAGGGACCACCAGGATTTGCACTCTCTTTTACCACACCATCTCTTACCATACAATCTTGTTTACCACTACAAACTCAGTGACTAACACTATGTGTTAAGAGTATATGGAATTAGGAGCCGGGCATGGTGGCGCATGCCTGTAATCCCAGCACTCGGGAGGCTGAGGCAGGAGGGTTGTTGTGAGTTCAAGACCAGCCTAAGCTACAAAGTGAGCTTAAGGCCAGCCTGAACTGCATAGTGAGACCCTGTCTCAAAAAGACAAAAAAAAAAAAAAAAAAAAAAAAAAAAAAAAAAAAAAAAAAAAAAAAAAAAAAAAAAAAAAAAAAAAAGAGTATATGGAATTAGGAATTGAAATCTGTCGAAGCTTAATTGTTGACAGTGAGTGAAAAGTCGAATGAATGCATCTTCTACTTACACTTTAGCTCATACTATCACCCTTCTCTCAACTCCCACTGAACTTTCTATCAGCACAACTTAAAATAGCTTCATTAAAAACAGCCAAGTTCCATGGGGCAAGAACCTTGTCCGTAATTTGCACATAATCCTCTATTCCCAAGCCATCACTATACAGTAGCTACACAGTAAATGTGGCTGCACTTTACATGGATCTCCCCCAAGTGTATGTGGTGGCAGCTTCATCCCCAACCCATGCACTAAGACCTTAAAGAGGTGATTCAGTCTTGAGGGCTCTGTCCTCAGGGATGATGGTGCTGCCATGGAGGGGCCGGCCACTTACTGTGTGCACAGAATTCTGATCAAGCTCAACAACTTCTGCTCCTCCTCTTCACCTCCCACCCAGCACAAGCACTTGTGCTGTCCTGCCTTTCACCTTCTGTCCAGGGATGAAGCAGAGGGTACTCACTCCATGTGGGACCATGGACTTCCCAGACTCCACAACTGCAAAGCTGAACTTCTCTTTATGCTCTTTGGTGTTCTGTTATAGTAGCACAAAATAAACTAGAACATCAGCAAACATGGAGTTCCATAACTATCCTGGGTGTTCTAAGCCCTTTAGTAGTTCTCTTGGAAGACATCTTAAAATTCTTACAAGCCTAAGCTTCATAGGAAGCTGCACACATCAGCTCAAATGTTACCAAACAGATTCACCTCTGTTTACATATGCAAGTAGAGTGTGCAAACACAGGGTTGAGGAAGACATTCTAAAGTACCTGAACTGAGCACACACAGGAACCTACCTTACCTACATGCAAACTGTCACTACAGCTCAGCACCACAATCTCAGAAGAAAAAAATGCTACACATTTCCCTATGTCTACTCTGCCAGCCTAAGTTTTATGCTGAGACCTGTTGTTTCCGAGGCTGGATTAATAAAGCCACTGCGGGCCAGGATGCAGTGTACATCAGTAGTGCTTCATGAGACATACTGTGAGATCCAATACACTAAGAGCTTCCTACAAACCAGGAAAATTAGTATCATAGGTCTATAACAAATCAGAGCCCAGCAAGTCCATGGAAAAGTTGGGCATGAAACTAACCCAGCAGACACCTCTATCTGCTAGGCTGTTTGCCTACTCACGTATACACATGTATTCCTTTTGTACATTGAAAAAATCTCATGAACAAGCACTACAAAGCATTAAAGCTCTATGGAAAAGAGAGAAGTCTACTCCCCATCTTGTTTTACTGCAAATTTGGAAGGAGTCCCCATAGTTCTTTGTATCAGTAGATCATTCCCTTCTAATTGTTCTTCAGCATAGCCTGAAAATGCATCCCAGAAAGACACTTCCCCACACCTTTCACTTGCAAAGAGTTGAGGAAAAAGCAAGGAATCACAAGCATCTGTAAGGCCCTCTGAGCAGATGACTTAGCTCAAGCTAAGACCATCGCTGGTCAGCTCCTCAGGCTGAGTACTCAATTTTCAAAATGACTTATTTACTTCCACTGTTTCACTAAAAAATCACTGATAACAAGGGTCACATCCAAATTTTATCAATACTGCTATAAACACATACACAGAGAAAGAGGGGAAAGTAACAGGAAAACCACACTAGAGGCTAGAAAAGGGAAACCTGCTGAGGCCCCCAAATGCACCCAACAGTTTCTCAGCCGCAGCATTACTGATCTTTAGGCTAAATAACCCTATCCTGAGAGGAGAAGGGTGCTATATGGCATGCTGTCTGCCTCTTAGCAGCATCCCTAGAACCCACAACTGGATGCCAGGAGCCCACCCCAGTAGGACAACCCAGAGTGTCTTCAAACACAAATACCTCACAAGGTACATGGTAGTTGCATGCTAGGAGGCAAATGCACCCTGGTCGAGAACCAGTCTTTTAAGAACAGGAGTAGGGCCGGGGTGATGGCTCCATGGAATAAGGGCTTCCCTGGCAAGTGCAAGGGCCTAAGTTCAAGCCCCGGTTCTACCAAAAAAAAAAAGAGCAGGAGGGAAAAAAATAAAATCTGCATAAGAAGAAAAAAGGAGGTTGGGGAAGACAGCTCAGTGGCTTAAGTGCCTGCCTGGCAAGCACAAGGTCCTGAGTTCGAGCCACAGTACCAAAAAAAAAAAAAAGGGTATAGACTGCAGTTGGACAGATTTCTTGAGGCCCATCAAGGGCAAGCTGGTCCATTTGTTTCATTAACGGACATGAAAGCCCAACTTTATCAACCATCTGACCTATCTAAAAAAAGCCAAAGACCTGACAAACTCCTAAGACTCAACTTGAAGTGGTTAGAATGCAAGAAGGAATTCTAGCTGAGAAACTTACCAAGAAGTATTAATAACTTCAAATTTTAAAACAACAAAAACAGAAACACAGTGGGCATTTTCTAGAACTCAAGGCAAACTATCTCAAGATGGCAAATCAGTTTTATTTCCTCTACAAATTTATCACACTGCCAACTCCAATGGGGATGGCTGCCAGAAGCCCACACAAAGCAGGATTCTAAGGCCAAACTTGAGCTACTTGGATGTGAAGACTATTGAAATCAAACAATGGTGCCCACCATAAACAAGCACTGGGGCATGGTGGCAACTAAGCTTCACAGTCACCCCAACTTTCTTTATACTCAAAATAGTTGTCATGATGTTTCACCACAATAAAACATTTGCAAAAAAAAGGAAAAAAGAAATAAGCCAACCCATCCACAGTGTCATCAGGCTTGCCTCATTGGATTAAAAAATAAATACATAAACCTCACCATTCCGTGTCCTATTTAAAACTCAGCTCTGAATTCTCAACCTCCAGAGGATAAACCCCAGCCAGCACAGAAGCCCTCACACAGCCTCCCCAACACACTGCTCCCAAGCTTTCTTTATACCCAGGGCCCTCCAGGGTGTAAGCGGCCCCTGCATGTCTATTTCCCCCAAATACCTGCCCTTTCCTACACACACACACACACACACACACACACACACACATTCCTGCCCATAAACTTCCATTCATCCTTCAGAACAATGCTCAAAAATTTCTTTTTGTGGTGTTCTCCTTGATTCTTAGAGTGTGTTATTCAAAGTATGGTCATTGACTAGCAGAGATGTCACCCAGGGGCTTGTTACAAATGCACATTCTCAGGTGCCACCCCAGCTGTATATGCTTTTTAAACAAGATCCTTATGTGAATTCTGAGTGTAAGTCATGTACACACTCAAGTGCAGGAAGTGCTGTGGGGGGGAACATGCCCAGGCCGGCAGAACTCCACATCTCCCCCTAGAGCATACCTGACACACACAGCAAGTAGAAACGGGGCTGCAGAGGCAGCCCCTTACTGTCTCCCACACAGCCACCTTCCAGTGTCCCACTCAGGGGGCTTCTGAAAGAACTTTTATTTCCCTAATTAATTTCTACCTTCCTGGGTAAAAAAGCAGGGTGCCACTATCAGGCCATCATGAAGTGATGACTGTGAGATCAGATGGCAGGAGTGGGATCCACAAGGGAGACACAGCAACTGTTAAGGTCTCTGTTGGGCACAGCAAGCACTGCACCCCTGAAAACTGCCTGCCTCCAGACCACTGCTCCCATGCTTTAATGTTTCTACACTTATGGCACTCTCACCAGAGATTTTTGTTTCTTGTCCTAAACGCATAAAATGAATGAAAATTAATGAATGTAGAGTGAAATCTAGAAAAAGTTCAGAAAACTATTACCAATTAAAAAGGTGGTGCTTTAACAATTTGTTCAACTCTTGTAAAGTACACTTTACTGTCTGCACTTTTGGACATAATGACCCACTTCTGTTCATAGCTCAATGGGTAAAAAGCAATGAAAATTACCTGTAAGAATCTTTCAATTTTATTGGGCAGGGAGATGGCTCAGTGGAATAAGTGCTTCCCTGGCAAGCGCAAGGGCCTCAGTTCAATCTCCAGTTCCGCCAAAAAAAAAAAAAAAAAAAATGGCAAGAATCTGTTCTATTTTGCCAAAGTATGCATATCAATCAGTCCCTGCACTTCTAGAACTATCTGCCTACTTCTGCTCACAGCTTAATAGATAAAAAAGGGAAAACAATCACATAAAGGGCAATGAAGTATTCATGCTGTAAAAACTGACTCTCATGTTGTGAATACAAGTAGACGACCAGCCTGAGCGCTGGCCTTGAAAAGTTTGCAATTGCTTTGGCTTACAGATAACGCTAAGAGGAGGAGAGAGAGAAAGACAGACAGTGGCAACCTGACTGCCATTCTCCTGTTCCTTATTTGCAGATCTTTCTTTTCTCAGCCTTCATCTCAGTCAAGTATTTTCATTCAAATTTTCAAAACCAACTTGAGGGGCCGGGGAAATGGCTCAGTGAATAAATGCTTCCCTGGCAAGCAGAAGGGCTGGAGTTCAATCCTCAGTTCAGCCAAAAAAAAAAAACCAACTTGAAATAGACAATAACTATATTTTCCTTTTGAGATAAACAGGGTGGAGCAACATAAGTAAAAGTATAATAAAACATTCAAGGGGGGGAAAGTGTATACTAGCAATGGTGCTGCTCCTAGGCAAGAAAACAGGACATCACCATGTTATACTGTACCAAACATTTACTTCAATGTATTCTAGAAAGAAATTTGATAGCACCAATGGAGAGCTAGTACCACTTGCCATAAATAGAAGACAAATGGGAAAAAAGGCCAATAAAAGCATAACCTTATTAAATTGAGCTACTGTTGCCTAACGATGCCTTTAAACCTGGTTTGTTTTTTCATTGTTTAAAACAAGGGGGAGGATGAGGGAGATAAGAGCAAGAGGTTTGTCAAAAACAAGCTAGCATCAAGCTGAGACTCTCCTGGAAGGATCAGGATAACAAGAGAAGAAACTGACATTCTTGCTCTGTGAGGTCAGTATTTAACGCTATTAGCCATGTCTCACCTAAGTGTCCCTTACACACTCACCACCATTCCCCTTCTGCTTTGAGTAAGAATCCAATTCCTCAGCCTAGCCTAAAAGGCCCTACCCTAACTGGGCCCAGGCTACCATTCTAGCCAGCATTCTAGGCACCTCACCTGACAGCTACACCAGCAGACAGCACACAAAGGCCCTATGGGCACTTCCCCCACTTTAAAGTAGCCTCCTAGCACAGCAATAGCATCACTAGGTTCTTTCTCAAACCATTACCTGCTAGTATTTCCTTAACTTTCTAAAGTATTTAGTAACAAAAGTAACAGCAGCCAATACACATTTTATTCAAGGCCCAGCAGCACTTGTCACAGGCTAAGCCCTCTAACAATATCAATCTGGAAGTAAAAAACGGGGGATAGTTTCCAAGGTAACATGTCAACTCATTTGCTACAAGACAGGTACCAAGTGAAAAGCCTGTGGCAGGAGGTTTTAACACGCCTGGGGTCACACCTCTAGTGAGTAGCAAAACCAGGATTTGAACCTGGGGAACATTCCCCTAATCACAGCCAGTTCCCCTAATCATAGCCACTCCCTGGAATGTAAGACCCATGAAGGCAGAGCCTTTCTTGCTCACAGCAAAACCTCTCCACGTAATGCATTCTCAGTACATACTGAATGAATGAATATGAATATGAATGAGCGAACCTCCCTTATAATGAGGGCATCTGTCCCAAACCTAAGTATCAACGCCCTGATACTTAGCACAGGACCTGGTGCTTATGCAGTGGGCTCTCAGTACACACTGAAAGGGTGGATGATGATGGACAAATGGTGGGTGGGTGGGTGGATGGATGGATGGATGGATGCGCGGGCCTCCCTTATAATCAGGGAACCTGTCCCAGACCTGTGTGAGTATCCAGCACCCCTGTCCCTAGCTCAAGACCTGGTGCTCTCCAAGCACGCTGGATGAACGGGTAGGTAGCCTGATTGGATGTGTGAGAGATATATGAATGGATGGATGGGCCTCTCTCACAGTCAAAGAATCCGTTCTAGACCTGAGTACCCAATGCCCCAGTGCCTAGCCCAGGACCTGAGGCTAAAGCAGCACCATTTTCGGTACAGTTCAGCGAATGCACGGATAAACGGAGGGGCGAGCCTCCCTTACAGCGGGGCACCTGTTCCAGCTATCTCCGGACATCCGACGCGGAGGTCGGCCAGCCAGCGCTCGGATCTCACCTTGAAGTCGCGGCTGTGCTGCGGGGTGTACTCCAGCGTCCACAGCGCCCGCACCAGGTGCGCTAGCTGCTCAGTGACCTCGCCCTGGCCCTGCGCGCCGCGCCCCGCGGGGGGCTCGGGCTCTGGCCGCCCCGCCCGGTACTGGCCGAGCGCCAGGTACTCCGCGAACAGCTCGGTGTTGCTGAGGCACTGCAGCGTGGCGTTCATGAAGCACGTGTTGCCGTGGTTGCGCAGCCCCGCCACGCCGGGCACCGGCTCGGCGGCGCAGGCGGGTGGCGCGGGCGAGGCGGGCGGCGGCGGGCAGGGCGGCGGCGCGGGCGCGGCGGCCGGGCCGGGCGGGAAGCAGCTGCGGAGGCCGCCGCGGTCCGGGGCGGCGCCCTCGGAGCTGAGGTGCGAGAGCGTGGACAGCGTCTTGAGGACGCGGCTCATGAAGCTGCCCACCGAGCGCGCTGACGACGGCGAGGACGGCGCCGCCGGGCCCGGGCCCCCCGCGCCGCCGCCGCCCGCACGGCCGCTACGGAACAGCCGCTTGCTGAAGGAGCGCTTCTCCTTCCCGCCCGCCGCCGCCGCCACGGGCGGCCCGGGCCCGGGCGCCGTTACCTTGGACATGGCGGCGGCCACCGACGAGCATCACCGCGCCCGCCCGCCCGGCCCGCGGCCCCGCCACGGCCGCCGCCGCATTCCGCCGCGCCTCGCCGGGCCGGGAGCTCGACGCTCCACACACCTCACAACGCTGCCCAGCCGGGTAGCGAGCGGCAGCCGCAGGCGGGCGGGCGCGCGCGCGCGGTCCGCCCAGCTGGGCCGCTTACGTGACTCGCCTCCCGGCGCCGCCCGCCCTGCGCTGAAGCCAACATGGCCGCCATGTTGACTGTGGGAACGGAACGGCCTTCCCAGCGGCCCCCAATCCCGACGCGGTCCTGCGGATGAAGCCAGAGGGAGGCCATGTCTAGTATGGGCACAGTTCCAGATCCTGGAACATTAGCGCCAAGCTCCTGGGCTGTGTGACAGACCTCGGGTGTGGGTCTCTGGCTTTGCGTATCAGACGGCAGTGATATATGAAAAGGGCAGAAATCAAGCTACTCGCAATTACCAGACGGTGAGAAAGCTGAGTGACATAGCCGTTTCCTATTCTGGTAAAATCCGTTCTGCTGGGCTCCTAGGGACACAATCCAAGGGCCTGCGTTCCACTCTAAGCCTGCTACAGAGACTGCCCCATGCCTGTGGGCTTTCTTTAGCTGTACCTCGGGGTCTCAGTGAAACAATGTTATTGGAATTATCTTCTTTCTGAAATAGGCTTTAAAATGCCTGTGAGCTCGGCCCTTGTTAATTCTTTAATTCATTCATTCATTCAGCAGTTACTGAGCACCTGCTGTGTGCCAGGCACTGTGTTGGACGCTAGGAATACTACAAAGAATGAAACAGACAATTTCTGCCTGCCATCTTTACACTCTTCATGGCTGCTTGTAACTTTTGAATGCCATACTTTCTGACAAGTGTAGGTAGAATAGCATCTTTCGTCTTCAGTTCAGCGCCTTCAAGATCACCCTCATCCAAAGTAATGCTTGATTCAAACCCCTAATCGTAACCTCTAAACCAAGGGACACAGACCCACAACTGTCACATCTCCTGTCCTTTGATGACCAGATAGATAGTAGCAATCAATGCAGAATACGGGTGCAGCATCGCCTGTTGACCTATTAATATTTCAAGTGACTTGGCTTGAATGTAGGGGAAAGAGAGTGATGGAGACAGTGACAAGCTTCAAATTAGCATCCTTGTGAAGGTGACTGTCACTCGGCTGTGGTTACTTGCTCCCAAGTGTGAATGAGGGCTGCCAGATCATCTGACTTTTTAAAAGGTGAAAATCCTATTTTTAAATACCACTTCACTTTAAAAAGAAAAATAGTCCAGGGTAGGGTAGGCATTATGTATTAGGACTGCCTTCAGCCCCAAAAGTGCTCTAGTAGTTTGTGACCTCTTCTTTGTAACTTCTTGTTTGTATGTTCTTTTCATTGGGAAAAATCAGGGAAGACAGAACCATCTTATTTAAAAAAAAAAAATGACAGCCATGTTATCATTTCAACTAAATAGCTTTTGTCTCTAGTCTTCCAGCCCATAATAAGTAGGGTACTATGATGATATCTCCCAGATGCTTTGCACTGGTTGAAACCACATCCACTCCCACAGCCTCATCAGAATACCCACTCCTCGCTGCTCCTTGAGCATCTCTGGACGTCAAGGAGAAAAGGGTCTGATCTTTACACAGAGAGGTGAACACCCTGGCCCTAAATCTTTGTGCATATTTGCTGCTCCATTCAACCTCTTCCCTTGAACTTCACTTAGCTAACCTTTTCTCATCCTGAAAGTCTCACCTAAAGCATCACATCCCTCCAGAAAGTGTCCCTTCCACAGGTTCTCTTAGTAGCTTTCAGTAATAACAGACTTGACCACATTGGAATTCAGCTTAAAATCTACCCTAAAGTTTGGCCTCAACCTAAAAGAAGCCCATGTCATTACTAAGTAATGTATCCAGAAAAACATCTGAACTCCTTGGTAGGATTCCAAAACTCCATTTTTAGTCTGGCCCCTCCTATGATTCTAGGCTTAATGGCTTCCAAGGCAGCCCAGAGTCATTTGGCTTGGCCAAAAGTCTTTAAAGAATCCATAGTTGGAGACCTTAGAAGATTGTCATTCTTTTAAGACTTAACTCCAAACAAGGTTCTCTAGTAAATATTCAGACTAGGGACATAGCTCAGAAATAGATCACTTCCTTAGCGTATACAAGGACTTGAGTTTGGTCTCCAGCACTGCAAGCAAACAACAAAATGTGGTACTTCCTCCACTGGTTCTCTGTTACACTTAGAGAACGGAAGGTACAGGAAAAAAATGAAAGCAACTACAATGAGTAGCAGCATGGCCTATGTTTTCTTTACCCCCCTGCAGCTGTATTCTTAGGTTGAAACCTAAGTAGATTCAATGGTTTCAGCCGAAGGATATTTGACATTTAATACTGAACACTACATTTATTTCATACCTGACCCCTTTGTTAAACGGATCTCCTAAAAGGTTTTAATTCAGCCCATAGTGAATGGGAAGCATGCATTTTCTTTCCTGGGACAAAGACTGGTCGTGGTGGCTCACACCTAGAATCCCAGCCCTTGGGAGGCTGAAAACAGGAGAATCACTACGAGTCCAATCTACTTAGTGAGACCCCGTACAAAAAAAAAAAAATACATATATATATATATATATATATATATATATATATATATAT
>PVKA01003783.1:19273-106108 GCA_004027165.1 Ctenomys sociabilis | reverse complement strand
TGTGTGTGTGTGTGTGTGTGTGTGTGTGTGTGTGTGTGTGTGTGTGCAGAAACAGTGGCAAGTATTTTAGAAACTGAATGTCCAAATTGCAACCCAAAACCCACTTATTCATCACATTGCTATTAAACCTGAATATTGAGGTTTTTCACATAAAAAACAATTCATAGCTCAGCTGGCAGAGACAGCTCTGCAGGTCCACCATACACACACATACCCAAGGGTCACCACCCCCAGACTAGAATGTTTCTTAGCCAAAAAAAAAAAAAAAACCACTTAAAAGCCAGTCTGAACCCTGGCAAGCGCAAGGGCCTGAGTTCAATCCCCAGTTCCACCAAAAAAAAAAAAAAAGCCAGTCTGAAAAAAGACAAATATAACCAATTTGTGTAGAATCTTGAAAACCAAAACTCAGAAGCTGGTAGTGAAAGAGTAGCTGCTAGGTTGAGGGAGTGGGGCTGGAGAGCTGTCACTCAAAGGATGCAAAGTTTCAGTTATGTAACACAAGTCAATTTTAGAAACCTGGTGTATGGCAACGTGACCCCAGCACTTGGGAGGCTGAGGCAGAAGGATTGCTGCAAGTTTGAGAGCAGCCTGAGCTATAGAGGGAGATTCTGTCTCAAAAAGACAAAAACAAAAAACAAAAAGACACCACTGTATCACATGCTCGACATTTGCTAAAAGTAGTCAAGTATTGACACCACAAACAAAAAGATAATCATGTGACATGGTGGATAGATTGAGATGATCATTGCACGAGATCAGAACACCAAATTTGTGTGTGTGTGTGTGTGTGTGTGTGTGTGTGTGTGTGTGTGTAATTACTTATTTATCTACAGTATCTAAATAATGCTAAAGAAATTTTAACATAGGAAGAGAACAGGATTAGACAGGATACCTAGAGTCCAATCATTAAGCTTGACAGGAGCCAAGCACAGCTCCCTTGATGCTGCTGTCTCTCTCCCTAGACTCTCAGGCCTGACTTGCTGCTTGACTGGGGACCACTCTTGGGGAAGCACAGGAGCCTGGCCTGCACACAAGCTGCCGTCTCTTGGTAGCTGCGGGTCCTCACAGATTCCCATATTGGTGCTCTGGTGGGTCCACGGGACTTGGGTGAGCTGAGAGCCCATCACCAGTTCTCAGGAACTGATGATGCTTCCAGAGAGATAAAGAGGACATGCAGCCTCTGGCCTCAAAGCAGAGGACTCCCCTAGCACTGTTTCCCCTCACGGCTGCCCGGTGCTGAGCCAGGTCTTCCCCTGCGGCCCTGTGGCTAGTCACTGAACTCTGATTCAAAGCAAACTGATGTGCTAGTCAACCAAGACATTGCTCACCGCAAGCATTAGACCTAAGGGGGCTTGGAGAACACCAAACAGAAGCTGACACTTCACCGGGAGGAGCTGCAGGGGTCTCCCCAGAGAATTCTAGTTGATCCAGTGATGAGGTGACTATAAGAGATGTCTGTTCACTTGAAAAGCTTAGAAATAAGTCTGGGAGCCTTATGGAAAAACTGAAAATGAATGTTAGAGCCAAACTGGGGAAGGGCCAATCTCTCTTCCACTCCCTGCTCTCTGGGTAGTTTTGAACAAGTTACAAAGCTCCTTCTAAGCATGCATCTTCTCCCCACAAAATGAGACTGATATTACTTCACAGTCGATTAAGACTGCATACACACATGTAGCACACCCACACATATGGGTCACGTGAGTCCTATAAATTTATTGGATGCTCAATAATAGTTCTTCACAAAAACCAAAGAATAAAAGGACATAATTAAGGGCTAATGTGTGAGGCCCATTCTGAACAGTGTTAGAGTTCTTTAAAAAAGAAAGATCTATGTGAGGCTTTAAAGAGAGCAAGTTGTTGAATTTAGAAAATGGTTTGACCCAAAACACTTTAAAGTAATTTCATACCTATCAGAGAACAGTCTGAAACCTCCCAGGGCCCTACAGTTGAACCAAGCCTTTCATAGCCCTCCCTCCACACCTTGTTATAGCTTGATGGTAGCCTCACAAAATTCCTATGTTTAATTCCAAGCTCCTGGTGTCTCAAACTGTGAATTTATGTGGAAAATAGTTCACTGCAGGTGTAACTGGGCACGGTCCGAGCAGGGTGGGCTCAGTCTGTCCTTCAGAAGGAGGAGGGTGCAGACGCTGACACATGCACAGGTGAATACCACACGAGGCATGGAGCGATGCTGCCATAAACCAGGGCCCAGCAGAAACTGAAGAGGGGCTGGGAACAACACCTCCCTGAGGCCTTGGACTGGCCAGCTTTCCTGTCGCTGCCACAAAGCACCAGATGCTCATAACTGAAAGGAAAATTTATCCTGACCACAGCCCATGGCTGGCAGAATCCAAGGCACAGCAACATGGTGAAAGGATGTGACAGAGGCAAGCTGCTAGTGCCATGGCATCCTGAACACAGGGAAATAAGGGAACATCCAGGCCCGAGAAGACCCCCTCCTAAGTCACGCTCCCCATGGCATGACCCCTCCAACCAAGCCTCATCTCTCCAGGTGACTTCAGACAGAACTTTTTAGATCTAAACTGTGACAATCTACCTATCCCTAGGCCCCAGAAAGCTGTGTCCAGTCTCATTATATAAAATGTATTTAGTCCATCTCTAAGCATTACCAAAGTCTTAACAGTTCCAACGCTTCTGAAGTTCAAAGTCTCCTCTGAGGCTCAAGGCAAAGTTTTGTTTGTAAGTCCCTGTAAAAATCAGAAAGAACATACAGTCCATAAAGTAAGCATTCTCACTCCCGAAGAGAGCAATGGGGGGATAGAGAGATATAAAGCAAAACCACAGCCAGAACCTTGCAGGGCACACACTAAGTCCTGGAGGTCCACGTCCAGCTCCAGGGAAGGCTGTGGTGAGACTCAAGCTCCAGAGGGCTTTGTGGTACCCTAGCTCCACAACTTTGCTGGCTGCAGCCCCCACAGCCTCTCTCCTAGGCTGGATCTGTTCACTTCCTGCAGCTCTCCTCAGCTGACATTTTGCTCCCTGCCATCTCTAACTTCCTGGCATCTCCCTTCCATCTTTAGCTTCACTCTCCCAGTGTATGCACTGCCCTCTCCGAAGCACACTACCTGGACCCCCGGGCCTTGCTCTGAAATCTGTGTGGATGCCTCATGGTCCTTATGTCTTACATACTGCATGGCTGTAAAGTCAGCACCACACAGATGATGCCAGTGTCTGCCTCCAACTCGAACAGAAGTCAGGCCCTCTTCTATAGCTGAGCATGGTGAAACAATTCTGGGAAAACCAATTCTACCAATAGCACTTCGAGGATATTTTAGTTTAAGATCATAACAGACATTCAGAGAGAACACAGTCCTGTTGATACCATTTCCTCAGACCCTGTCCTCCATTGTTTTCCACTTGGTTTGTGGCACTTTGCTATAGCAACCCATGGGACATTAAACACACACATCCCTATTGCTGTGATTGCCATCTGCCCTGGAGACAACTAAGCCACACCAGCGGAGGACTGCAGAAGCCTACACTCATTCTCTTTACTAAGAGATTATAAATTAAGGACTCTCTCAACCCACTCCAGGTCCTGTGGTCTTCCCTTCCCATTTGCAAGGGAAGTAAATAAAATAGCCTGTATTTCAGGCCCACAATTTCTGAAAACAGATGTAAGAATGGCCACGGTCACAGATGTTAGACAACATCTTCAAAGTCTTCTAGACCTGTCTAGTTCTAACTCCATGACTACCTCCTATCTGTGACAGTCTAGCATTTGTTGAAGTATCAATAGTGGTAGGGAATTTGTTAATTCTGGTTCTGATTTTTAAAAAACTTAAGTACTCGATCAATGAGAAATTTGTTCTCTAAATAAATCCAATCCAACTCTTTTTTCCTCTAGCTTCCCTTACACTATTGTCTCAGTTACTTTCTCTCATTGCTGGGACAAAATACCTAACACCCAAAGGGAAGGAAATGTTTATTAGTTCAGTTAGTGGGTGTTTCAGTCCAACTTTGGCTGGCTCCCAGGCGTAGTGGCATGTGGTAGAGGGCAGCTGTTCACAGCTGCACACAACAGCAACGAGCAAGGGAGGAGCGGTGGCTGCCACGCTAGCAAGCCTCTCAGCCTTCCTTATACTGTGTGCAGATTATCTGCCCCAGGGCAGTGTAGCACTCACACCCATAATACCAGCATCAGATCACAAATTGATCACAAACTCTAGAAACTGCCCCGATGACTGCATGAGACTTCCAGGGGACAATTAGACACAAACCATAACAACTGTTCTCCCTGCCTTCTGAGACAAGACAGAAAAGGAAGCATCCAATCATCCATCTTTGTGAAAGACAGCACGCAGGTGTCTGGCTTCTATCATGTTCCTCTTAGTCTTTTGTTGTCTCAACAAAACCTCTCTTTGCCCTTCTCCTCTCTAGAATGGAGATGGTCACCTACACCAACTGGAAGGATTTTCCTTAATCCATGTCCCTTGATTGCTCTTCCTTAGGTTGGCCAGCTTGCATGCCTCCTTCCCCAGCTATGACACACTAATTGGGGAGAGGGAGGTGTACTATAAGCCAGGTGTTGGGCCACAGGCTAGGAATCCCAACAGGACTAGAACATGGTACCGTTCACTGTTTTTAATGTATTCGGTTGTTAAAGAGTCTCACCATGCAGCTCAGACTCAGATGATCCTCCTGTTTTCGGCCTCCTCAGTGCTGGGATCACAGCCATATGCCACTATGCCCAGACTCTGTGGCAAGCTCAGCCCACCTGAAGTGGGGATGGCTGTCACCAGGATCGAACTACAGTCTCTGCACTTGCCTAAGCTAGCCTAAGCAGGTGCTTTAGTCTGCTGAGCTATTTGACCAGCCCCCATGGTTCCATTTAGACTGCAGGTTTCCAGCAGGCAGGATGATTCTGACAGTTGGTATAACTGAGGAAAATACTTTGCCCAAACAGCAGAAAATGAAAATTAAAAAGAGAAGAAAAAATGCAGACACCTCCTATAGATGTCAGACTCTCAGAAAATTGACATTATTGTCCCCAAAGGAAGAAGAAAAGGAAAAGTTGAGCTGACCTGAATACCACCCCTGACCTCATTTACAGTGCCTCCTTTCTTCGAGCCAGAACTTAGGATAAGTTCTAGGGTATAAATTCCCTGAAAGCCAAATCTTTCTGGAACATGAAACTGCTGGCTACCCTTTTGAGGGCTCAGAGCAAAGAGCTCCAAAATTTATGCAGTACATTAAGCGAGATGCCTCGGTATCCAACTAGGTTAAATTGCTTTCTATATTTAAATTGCCTGCTAGCTGGTTAGATGTGGGAGCCACAGCTGTGAAATGGATAGTTCCAGCCAATAAATAAAAAGGCATAAATCCTAATGGATTAATCTGTTACAATTAGACAATTCTGCATGACTTTGACATGGAGACCAACTCTTGGGAGGGACACAAGACAGAGTCCCTCAGGTGATGGGTCACATGTTTAAAGGAGAGACAGAGATGAGACAAGATCACAGGACCAAAGCGAGTGCCACGTCACAGCTAGGGTGAGAGGTAGATAGGATGACAGAGGTGTGACTAAGGAGAATTCTTCTGCACCAGAGATAGTCACACCAAGAACAGAAACTTACCTCCTAGATAAGGAAAGAAATAGCAAGGATCTCTTTCCTCTTTCCTTCCTTTCCCCTTTATTGACATTAATTCTTTTCTCTTGAAAGAGGCAAGAGAAGGCTAAGAATGTAGCTCCATGACAGAACACTTGCCTGGTATGCTCAAGACCCAGCACTGCAAGAAAACAAAAATTAAAAATGTCAGAGAGACAAGACAAACTTTCTTTGCAGAATAAAGTACATCATTCTGTTCCTGCTCTTTTCTTCCAGTTCTTTACTCTGACAAAGACCAGGAACATTTAAGTGAATAGTCAGAGATGTCTCGACTAGCACCTGAAGGCCAGCAGGGATCTGGTGAAGAGTAAAGGTAGCCCTGGCAGTAGAAACTGAGGGCACCTTTCTGATCCCAGGTAGGGTCCCACAAAATCCTTTCTAGTCCTAGTTCGGGAATGGAAGATGCTCCACACAGAAGAGTCCCCTCTTCTGGAGCTAATTTGGTTATTTGAGTCTAAGCCAACTGACAAGTTAGGATCTGTTGGTCTGGAATTTGAGGACAAGTGGAGAGCATTGATACTGTCCTCAGTCTCAAAGAGCCAACCTCACCTCCCACCTCCCCATCCAGCTTGTCCACCTGACTGCTCCTCCCTTCCAAAACTAAGCCGCTGGCTCCAGGAAGACCTACCTGTTTGCTCTAAGAGGACTCAAAAAGAATGAAGTTAGAGAAGTAAGTGGTGCTGGCAGCAAAGAACAGAACCCACCAGAGGATAGCTAGGCTCAGAGTGCCAGGCTGTCTAGAGACAGACAGAGAAAATCACAGACACAGAAAGAAAGGACAAGGTGAGAAGGAAGAGGGAGAGAAAGAACAATTATTAATGACCTCTGCCTTTATCCTAAGACATAGAAACACACAAACAAAAAGGCCAAAGCACCAAGATGGTACCACCCATTTTCCCAAAGCTAGGCAAGATTATAAATGCAAAGCTAACTAAAGGATTAGAAACAAAGCGAAAATGAGCCATAAGAAAAAAAATCTGTAAACAGGCAGAAGCAAACCCCTCCCACACAAATGACCCCAGTGGGACTACATGGAAAGAGGCGTGGTTCAGAGCAAGGGCAGGAGACCACAAGCTGCTCTCCAGCCCATTTGCCTCCACTATCTCCTGATCCCATCTTTCAGGTACCCTGGACGGGTCACCCTGACCCACAACAATAAAGCATAAATATGGGTTACATAGTATATTTGGGGCTGGGGAGATAGCTCAGCAGTCTAAGCTGTCTCTGGCAAGTGAAAGGACACAGGTTCAATATCCAGTACTGCATGCCGTGTAAGCCCCAAGATCCCCAAGCACTCAGTGCTGGCTCTGAAACTGGGAGTGGTAGCTCATGCCTGTAATTCCAGCACTGGGAAGGCTGAGACAGGAGGATCACTATGAGTTCAAGATGCATAGCAAGACCCTTTACCAAATACATAAATAAAAGATTTTTTAATTTTTTAAATAATATATTTATCAGTGGGAGAGCTGCTTTTTGTGAAGAAGGCATTCTTTACATACTAACTTATAAAATTCATGAAACTCCAATCAAAACTCTAAGAGCATTTTATTCTTAAAGCTTAACCAATGGGTTATCTGTGAAGATAAATGTACAATCATTTCCAAAGATCATTCTAGAAAATAAGAGCAATAAGAGAAACGTGCTGTGACAAGTATTAAAACTGACTATAACTACAGCAATCAAATGGCACGGAACTGATGGAAAAATTAACACATCATTCTCAGCAAACTCGAGAACATAAATAAATTCACACATAGGAATCTATTTTTAAAATAGATGTTCCTCACTAAACCATCAGAAGAAGATTATTTGGGACATTTGATTATTCAGTTAATAATTAAAAAGATAATAATTTTCATCAGAATAAATTTCAAATAACTGATTTTTTAATTCATAAATCATTTGAAATCATAAAATAAGTACAAGAATTGCTGGTGACTACCTCATTTAACTTGTAAGACTGGCTACATGTGAGTGCAAGAATATAAAAAGAAAGAAAAAATTTTCTACATGCAAAGTATTAAGATCTCTGTATATCAAAGTCCATTACAAACAAATGATCAAATAATAAAAATCTTTTCAATCTTTTATTTATTTATTCATTTGGTATAAGGTCTTACCATGCAGCTTGGACTCATAGTGAGCCTCCTGTCTCATCCTCCCCAGCACTGGAATTACAAGAGTGTGTCACCACACCCAGTTTTGGTGGCCAGCCCAGCTTAGGCTCCTGGGGCCATCAGGATATGTGGTACTAGGGATCAAACCCGGGTCCTTGCGCTTGCCAGGCAAGCACTTAGGCTGCCAAGCTATCCCCTGCCCCCAAAACAATCCTTTTTATATTGCATAGAGCTCATAGTTAACAATAAAAAGAAAATTATCCCAATTAAAATAAACAAACACATAAAGATTACTAAATAAAAATACAAATGGCCATTACATTTTACATTATAATATCTAATGCCAGAATATTATTCCCAATAATTGCTGATAAAGCTAAAAATTGATTAAAGCAAAATAAAACAGTAACCAAAAAAGATCCATGTCCACTCAAATATTCTAGAAATCAATTTGAAATAAAAATCTGACTTCTAGAAATCTATTCTAAGTAATCTAAGATATAGACAATGTTTTATAAACAATTATTGGAATTCTATTTAAGAAGACAAAAAATGGAAACAGGTTCAATGTGTCCTAACTGAGGAGGGTTAACGAAAGCACGGAATATCCACAAGGTGACTATTCCAGCCATTTAGTTGCAATGGCAGAGGGAAACTCTTTTTTTTTTTTTTTTTTTTTTTTTTTTTTTTTGTCTTTTTGAGGCAGGGTCTCACTATGCAGTTCAGGCTGGCCTTAAGCTCACTTTGTAGCCCAGGCTGGTCTTGAACTCACAACAATCCTCCTGCCTCAGCCTCCCAAGTGCTGGGATTACAGGCCTGCGCCACCACGCCCAGCCGGCAGAGGGAAACTCTTAAAATACGATCTTAAATTTTAAAAAATCAGAACACAGATAAACTGTAGTAAGGAAGGAGTTGTTATTTAAAATACCTTTATGCATGGGGGGAAAAAAGACTGAAAGGAATTTGTTTAAATGCTAATAATGGTTATCTCTTGGGTTACTTTAATTTTTGTCTTTATACCATTCTGTTTTTAACTGTTCTATACTGAACATATTTTGCTTTTCTAATTAGAATTAAAAGCAGTCCAGCTTATTTAGAAAGGATTAGCCCTCCACTGTTCCAAGGAGAGAAGGAAAGAGGCTGGGGACAGTGGGCTCTGAAAACGTTGCAGCTCCACTGCCAGCGTCCCCTCTTCCACCACTAGCAAGCGTATGGGGCTTTAACATGGGCTGAAGGCAGGATTATTTACACTGCTGGCCACACTGTCACTCAGCCACCTAAGGGGAGCTCCCTGCTGGTTCTCCTCCTGCCCTAAATAAATCAGAGTTGGCAAGCTAAGCCTCACTGGCTGCACTTATCCATGTAAATTACCTTGATTCGCTATTCATAATTGCTTTCTCCATAGCTCTGCCAGTGCAAGCGCACGCACGCGCACGCACACACACACCTGCCACCTCAGATAAGGCACAGCACTATCTCTTCCCGACCATCCCCAGCTCGAACCCTGAGCCAAGCCCAACCCTCGGGGTCCTGCAAACACCTCACGGGGGGCATTACTCGGTGGACCCTCGCTCTGGCTCTGTCCTCCTACCTGCAGAATCATTCCTCTGGCTGCTTGTCACCTCCGTCTTAGTGCCAGCACTTCTTGCGTTCCTGCCTATGACACCTAGGTCTCTGACTCCAGCCAGCAATTGGGCCTGGTCCCAGGGACAGAAATGGCCCATAGGAAGCTGAGCACCTAGCACAGCAGACACACAGAGGAAGAGATCCCTCAGACTCGTGAGAGAACTTATGAACGCTGGACGCTGAGGAGCCACCAGTGTTTCCTAGATTCACGCTGCTGAGCTCAGTCTAGAAGCATCAGTAGGACTTGTTCAGGCAAAAGCAGCTGTAAATGTTTGGCTAAGCAAAGGCATGGAGCAGGGGGTGCATCACGTAGCTGCAGAAAAAGGTTCAGAACTGCAAGCAAGAGAAGTGGGGAGAGAGAAAAAGAGGGAAGTAAACTGAGGTAAACTCAAGCCTTAGAAAGCACTGTGTGTGCCTCAGCAAGGAGAGGTCACAAAGTCACAGTCCCCTGGCTACTCCAGAAACTCTGCCCAGGGGTTCTGCACAGGCACCTGCCTGCTGGGCTGACTCCTTACAAACAACCCTGGGCTCCAGCAGGATCTACCAGTTCCTGAGTCTGTTGCCCTTGCTCACTCCTCCCAGCTTCCTGATTCTGATACCTGGCCTGGGTCCTTACAGTGTCCTAGCTACCTCTTTGTGACCAGGGCTTTCGTTTTCCGAACATTTTCATGTCACACGTGGTTCCCAACTGCCTCCAAGACACCTCTCATCAAAGTCACTGATGCGGTTCTGAGCAGCTAAGTCCAAGGTTCCCGTCCACCTTTCATGTGACAGGTCAGCATCACCCAGCACCATCCAGCACAGTGCTGACTCTTGTCCTGATACCTGCTCTTCATCACCCTGTGGAACACCGCACCTACCTAGTCTTCCTCCTTCTGGGTTCTCCCTCCCTTCTTACTTCCTCCCTCCTTCCCTCCCCACTCCCTCTCTGTCTCCCTTTCTGGTGTGCCATCACACAGAATTCAATGTGGAATGTGGTAATGCTTGGCACTCTAGGTGTGGGCTCTTCTCTAATATTGCTTTAATCTTGTCTTCATGAGTCCCTAGCTGCTGAATTTTTAACACATACATCCAGTGGTCTGTGTGCAATTTCATGAGGGTATCTAACCATTATCTCAAACTTAACATATTCCAAACTCAACTCCCACCCCTACTCCAGCCCCCTCGAAAATCCTTTTCTTCCATTCTTCATTTTGGTTAATAGAAACTCCATTCTTCTAGTTGTTAAGGTCAAATAACTTAGAGCTCAGACTTTCTAAAATAAAATGAAAACAATTTTAAGACCTTGGGTTAAGCAAAGATTTCTTAAAGAGAATACAATCTACTAACTCTACAGAAAATAAATACATTACAAATGAGAACTTAGAAAAAAAAGCACTATAAAGTGAAAAGCAATCTGAGTGGGAAATTATATTTTATTACTTTTATTTATTTATATACACAGCCAACAAATGATTCATGACTCATATCCAGAATACACAAAGAAATTCTAAAAGCTGATTATGAAAAGACAGACTGCCCAATTTTTTTAATGGGTGAAAGACAAGAGCAGGCATTTTTACAAAAGTCAACATGTCCAAACAGTCAGTATTCACAAACATCTGCTCAATCCTTTTTGTCATCAGGGAAATGCTCATTAAAACCATAGTGAGACATTGTAGTACACGTGTCAGAGGATGGCTAAAATGAAAAAAAATAATAATAATAAACTAATAGTACCAAACTCTGCCAAGTCCATAGAGCAACTGGGACCTTCACATGTGGAGAGCAGAGTGATACGACCACCACACGAAGTTGCCTCACAGAACCTATTCCAACATACCCATGTTCCCTGTGACAGAGCACTTTCACCTTTTAACATATACCTGAAAATGCTTCCTGCATGCATTCAGCAAACTACACATGCAAAACGTTATGGGCTTCTTATCATAATAGCCTAAACCTGGAAATCATCCTAAATGTCTATTAACATTAGAGTGGATAAGAAAGGGCCCACCACTGTGGCTGGAACACGCCGCCTCCACCCCTGCCCCCTGCCCTTGCCCTCCTGGCCTGGGCCGTGTGTGTGAAGACTTCACCCCAGAAACCCATGAACAGGAGTCTTGGCTTCCTCCCTCCTCTCTCTGCTACACCATCAGCCCCTAAAGTGGTGGGTACAGTACTGGAAATTGCTCCCTTCTACCATAGCCATGTCCCCAGGCTTCTTGCCCCACTGAGTTTCTCTTTTCTGCATCAATCATTTCCTTCTGGTTTAGGACATAATTTACCTGTTAAGCATGTATTGTTTTCTTCTCTCTCCTCTTTCTTCATTAGCTTATGTTTGTGATACGTAATAAATGCACCCATCCTGGAGTATGGGAACACACACATAACACCTCTTGATCTTTCTAACTTCCCTGTCCCCTCTCCTCCTTCCAGTGTCCTCCGCCCCCATCCTCTCCTCCTCTCCCAAAGTCTATCTCCCTGTTTTCTACAATATTTGATTTTGCTCTTCAGTTATTCATGGTGAGATAACATCTTACTCCAGAAAGAGTGGTTATCATCACAAACTCAAGTGACAACAAATGCTGGTGGGGCTGGGGGGAGAGCCTCCTACATTGTCGGTGAGAATGCCAACTAGTGCAGTCACTCCACCACTAAGCAAATATGTGTGGGAATTCCTCAGAAAACTAAAAAGAGATTCGATTTGTCCCAGCTCTACCCCTTCTGGGTATATTCCCAAAGGAGTTAAAGACGTCAGGTACAGTGACACTGGCACACCTATGTTGATGGTAGCTAATGTTTAGAAGCAGCCTAAATGCCTATCAGTAGATGAATGGACAAAGAAAGTGGTGGAATAGATACGCAATGGAGTATTCCTCAGCCATGAAGAATGATAACTGAGTCATTCCTAGGAAGATGAATGCACCTTGAGGCTATAATGTTAAGTGCAATAAATCAGACAGAGAAGAATAACTATCACATGGCTTCCTTTATACAAATTCAGCATGTGCGGGTGGTCATCATCTCCCTACACACACACACACACACACACACACACACACTCACACACTAGAATGCGCCACATCGAGCCCTGGCTGTGGGCACCTGGGGCCTTGTGGTGCTGTGCAGGAGTCTGGCCCTCCCTGACTCAGTGTATGTTGAGTGACAGAGCTGCCTTTTCACTCTGAACATCTGAACCCGGCCCCTCCACACTGCCCCTCTGCTCCTTCTGTCCCTGCGGCCTTCCCATGGTCCACCTGGCTCACTGTCTCTTACCTGCTTCAACCATTCTGCTGGGGTGCTGTCCCCACTGTGACAGGTGTGCCCACTATCACGCATGGTGGGTCAGCTCTTGAGTCCATGAGCTCAGAGAGCAAAGCGCCTGGCTTGTACTTTCCTCCCTCCCTAGCCCAGGCCTGAGCTCAGCAGGAATGAGCTAAGTAGGAATGCCGTAAGTACTTGCGGGAAGAATGAAGAAATGTCATCTGACCTGAATTTAGAAGGTGGCTTCAGCAGTAACTTTCAAGGCACTAATGAAAGTGTATCACCCTCACCCTCAAAGGAAGCCTGGGGACTTTAGAAAAATCTCCACCTTCCTCTAGCAAGCAGGTTCCAGGTGGACAGTAATGGTCATGAACTGCCAGCGATTCATTCTAGTTTTAAAAGTTCACTCAGTGCCCATAGGACACTGGCCAGGGATAATCAATGGCCTGGAGCCGAGGTGAGAGGTCAGTTTCAGTTCCCAGGACAGGCAGAGATGGTGTCCCCATTGCCATGATGGATGGCAGCAACCTTCAGCTCCTAATTGCTCCCATAGAACTCACAGATGACTCAACCCCCAAATCACACACTTGGGGGGAGGGGGGAAGGACAGAAGCCAAGGGAAGAGGGTCCGTCAGCAAAATTGGATCACTTGAGAAATGGACGCGGCTGTGTCCCCTATCTTGGCCTGCCCTATAAGCGCCTAAGTGATGTATTTCCTTCTCTACAGTTGACTTTTTTTTAAGTGTCTCCCTCAAAAGTCATTAATAACTAATTTCACAATCGCTGCATCATGTGACAGTCATAAAATATGGCCGGAGCTTTTCCCAGCAAACTTTAGTATTGAGCCAATAATTGAATCCAAATTATCTATTAAGTTAATTCTTTAGTAGACAATATTTTACACTTGAGGTCATTTTTCACAAGTCCTCTGGAATGAAGTAAATGTGGGATCAGTGAGAACATTTCCTACTCCTGAGCAAGTAAAAATAAAATTGCTGGGTTCAGCCCTGAGCATGTCAAGCTGTTATGAATCCTTTTATATTTTCCTTCTTCCCTATTGGGGCCAGTTCTTAGTCCTCAGACTTCACCAGGCAGACAACTGGCCAACGCTGTCATGTGGTCATCAGGTCTCCGCTGCCGTGGCCCTCAGCCACCTCTGGTGCGTGGCCACTGTCACTCTCTGGCCAGGCTCTGGCTTTATGAGAACTTTGCACTTCTTGTGTAGACAGCGGCAGCCTAGGCTTAGAGAGGCCAGTCATCTTGCAGTATTTCCTGAGAGCCAGCCTCCTGCCTGTGGTCCCCCGGGCCTTGCTTGTACCCGTGATCCTGCTCCATGGTGCTAACTAAGGCTGATCACACCCAAGTGATACCCGAGAGGCCAACACGCCTCTTCTTACAAGAACTGGAAATTGGCTCAGAGAAGCAGCAGCCCATCCCTATCAGCCTCTGCCCTGAGGAACTGAACTTGCACACACTCCACCCAGGATAGTTGCCCGCAGCGCCCTCCCATGCCAGGCTACAACTCCTGCCTTTGTACTGCCTGAGACCCTTTATCTTTATGTAGACAGGACAGAAAAAAAGCTGTGGCTCTTTAGTCCTTGCTTTATGGGAACACACTGTGGAGGAAAAGTAGAACTCCGCTTCTCTAATACCAACATCTTTTGTTGTTTATGCTGTTGCTGTGTTTTGTTTTATTTCTATTTTGTATTGTTTTGCAAGTTTTTCAGATACGGGGAGTTGAATCCAGGGCTTTCACACTGACCTACATTCCCCCGCCTTTTTATTTTATTCTGGGACAGTCTCATTAATGTGCCCAAGTGGGCTTGAACTTGTACTCCTCCCACCTCTACTTCCCAGAGTGCTGGGATTATAGGTGGTACCAGCCAAAAATCGTCTCCTGACAGGGGTCTTATCAAGGAAGTGGACAAGGGCTGTGCTGACAGGAGCAATTCTAAGTCCACTTCCCACCATCCCTCTTTGGAGGGCCTCACGCACTCTCCAGCACAGCTATGCACATCGCGCAACCCCTTGGGCTTTCTCCTACCAAAAAACACATCCCCACAGAGGGCCAAATGGAGCACTGTCGCCTCTCTGTCAAAGAACCCGCCACCATTCCCCCATGAAGGAGTCCATAGCAAGGTCCAGGTCAGACCTGGACCAGCCTAGGAGGACATAGTTTAATACTTTGCCCCTAAAATCAAAGAGAATCTTGTGTTTCCGTTATAATCAACCAGCAAGACCTGCTCCAAACGAAATCCCCAAAGTCTGCTCATGCCTAGTTTTTTCCCTCCAAGGGGAAAAGAGCAATTTAGGGAGGGATGCGGGACTTGGAACCAAACAGACCTGAGTGTGTATGTGAGTTTGTTAAAAATAAAGACACATCAAGCTCATGTTTCTCCATTTGGTGTGACAACCATCAGTTCGGGTAAACCCTCCCATTCCTGGTCTTCTGAAAAATATATCATGGTGAGATTGGTCAGTATAAGTGAGCATTGAACTCACCTTTTTATGATGATAGTGATCATTACAAATACATAGTGAACTTCACCAAATGCTTTTCTTGCCACTCTTGGGACAATCACATGACTCTACTGTCCGTTGTCCACAGCGGTGGTGACTTGTCAGCTTTCTGCTGTTAGACTCCCACTGCACGCTTCACATAAACCCACAGACATGAAGTGGCAACTATTTTTACTACCCTGCTGAATTTGGTTAACTAATGTTTTATTTCAGATTGTTTTCATCTATTTTTGCAAGTGAAATGGGCCTATAATTCTTTTCCTCTTGTCCTTGTCTAGTTTAAGAGTAACAATTAAAGTGGCTTCATTAAATGAATCAGATGGCTTCTGTTTTCTATTTTCTGGAATAGCTCCTACAAAATGGGGTTATTTTCTGCACAGATACTCGATATAATTCAACCTCGGTCCTCAAAGGAGGGGCTGGCTTGGATTTCAATTTCTTTGTGCATTACTGGTATGTTTTATTGTTCTAGTTATCCTTTACAAGTTTTGACATTTGTCACTTTCCCAGAAAGTTCTTCAATGAGCTTAATATTTCAAATTTATTGGTACTTCGTAATTCTTTTTTACAATTTTTTTAAAAATCTGTTGGGTCTGTCATTTTCCTTTTCCATCCAGTCTTGTTTCATTGCACCACTTTTGTCTCAGCCTTACCAGTGCTTTATCTATCTTATTAATCTCTTCAAAAGACCTACATCCAGCGTGGATAAGACTGTGAATTTTTTGTTGTTCTTGTAATTTGCAATTCATTTGCATCTGCCTTTGTGTCTACTATTTCCTTCTTTGCTCCAAGTGTATTCTGTGCTGTTTTTCTTGCCTGGGACATCAGTGCTTAGGTCACTTGTTTTCAGCGGTCGGTGTCTCCTAATAAATGTATCTGAAGCTACAGCTTTTCCCCCTAAGTGTTGCTTCAGCTGTCCCACAAATGTTGCCACATGACTTATTCATTCACTTAATTCTAAGTATCCTTTGCAATTGTCTGTTTTATGCCTTCTTTAATCCTACTTTAATTCTACTTTTTGGCATAGGTTGAAAATCTCCAGTATAAAAATCTGAAGTCTAACATGCTGCAGAATCCAAAACCATCTGAATCCTGACACACTTCCATAGGTGGGAAAGTTTACACCTGACTGATGTGAAGTGTGACAGTCACACGTGCACTAAACATATTGTGTAAAATTACTTTCAGGCTGTGTATACAGTGTATGGGAAACAGAAATGAATTTCATGTTTAAATTGGGTCACATCCTTAAACTATCTCATTATGATGTACAAATATTCTAAAATCCAAAGTAGCCAGCCAAATAGCTCAGCAAATTAAAGCACCTACAAGCAGGTGCAGGGGCCAGGGGCTTGATCCCTGGGCCTCTCGTACCAGCCCCACCTCCAGAGCACACTGAGACAGCAACTGAGAGTGGGCGTGGTGGCACACACCTGTAATCCCAGCTCTTGGGAGGCTGTAAACAGGCAGATCATTACAAGTCCAATCTAGTAGTGAGACCCTGAACACCCTATAGACCCTGCCCTAAAATACAGAAGAAGAAAAAAAAAAAGTAAGCCCAAAATCTAGTACATTTTTAGCCCCAAGGATTTTGGAATTTTTTTTTTGTTTTTACTTTTGCTTTTGGGTTTTTTTTTTATGACTAGTAAGTGCACCTCCTTATGGGGTACAAGGGATATATCAGTTCACTTGTACATGGACTACTAATCAACTCGGTAAACTGTGATAACCCATCCTGCCAAACTTTTATCATTGATTTGTGAAGAATTCTTCTCTTCTAGCTATTTTACTGCTGTTGTAGTTTGGCTAGGGAATGTTGTTTGATGCTGATCCTTTAGAATTTATCGAGGCCCCCTCTGTGCTCTAGTTTATAGTCATAATCAAAAGCACGTGTGTTTTGCATTAGGTATTAAGTTGCACATTTGTGTATAACTATACACCCATATTCAAGCTTATTAAATAAACTGTTCAAGTCCTCTGCACACCTAACAAATTCTGCCTGCTTGCACAATAAACTTATGAGAGAAACATGTTTAAAATATTCAAATAGAATATTTGATTTATCTCTCACTCCCTATGTTTTTACAGCTATATTTTTAAGTGCAAGCATGCGCATAAGCATATACATATTTTTAAGGTTATGTCGCTAGATATGTATACATTGCCATAATTTTTTATCATTCTTTCATCTATTTCTTCTACTGAAATATGTTTCTTTTATTTCTTACATTTTTGTTCGCATGTTCTTGCTATCTCTTCTGTGCTTTTATTTCTTGAGAGTTAAACTTAATTATGTCAACTTCACTGGCTTGGCAACTACCCACACAGTAGCAGAGTCTACTCCTGGGTATAACTGGGCAGGTCTTACTGATGTGGCCTTAAGACTTGTCTGGTCCCCCTCCCCACCTCCTGCTGGCCTTCTTGTCCTGCTCTACTTCCTGGCCATCGAGCTTGCTATACCTCACCTCGCCATCGTGATGTTTCTGCTTAGAAACCTGCTAACTCTGGACTGAGTCTGCTGAAGCCATGAACCCAATGAGCTTCTCCCCCCGTAAGCTATAGGCATTGGGTCCTGCATACCCGCAATGGGAAATCTGACCAGTACACAAGTCCTTGTGATACCTGTTGTAGAAAACATATTCCTAGATCTGGTATTTTTAGTCCAATTTAATAGCCTCCTTATTTTGAATTATGGGTCTAATCCATTTATAGTATTGTAAATTTTTTATGGGTTATACTTCTTTACCTTATTCTATGTTTTTCATTTTCCTTACTGTTTTCTTCTTCTTTCCATTGAATAGATAAAATCTCTCTTTGCCAATACTAAGAGGACTGATATTCTCCAGTAATTCAGGCCAAAAGTGTCAACATCATCCTCAGTTTTTCTTTTTCTCTCACCAATCCATCCAGCCACTCCTCTGGCTCTGTCTTTAAAGCACACCCAGCATCTGGTCTCCTCCTCTCACTGTCTGCATGGACACCATTACCATTCACCTAGATTAATTTCATCCTTTCCCAACTGGTCTCTAGGCTGCCACCTTACTGCTAAGAATCTATTTTCAATATGGGCCCAGAGGCTACTTGTAAGTCATAAAGAGCCTGTTGCTGTCTGCTCCAGCCCTCCACTGCCTGCTCATGTCACTCAGAGGAAAGCAGAATGTGCATAATGGCCTCCCAGGTCATCTTCTCAGATGCACCCTCCTCCCAAGCCTCCCTAGACTCACTCCATTCCTTTCTCTCTGGTTTCTTGCTGTTCCTCACACAAGCCTAAAACCCTCTATGTGCCTCAATTTTTCTTTATACTTACCAACTTCTATGGTATTGTCTTTCTAATTTATTGATCCATAAATTATTTCTTATGCTGAGTGCTGTCTTTCCTCACTCCGCAAGGTCTACCTAGTGTAGAGTCTGAAAACGCGTGACTTGTCTCTGCTGTGAGAAGCATAAGGGACTGTCTGCCTGGGTTCTGCCCAGGGTTCACCATCACATTCACGCTGAGAACACTCTTCCCATGGGCTACTCCAGCAGCTAAGAAGGACTGGCCTATTATCAAAGCATGTCTAGTCTAGCAAAATGCAAGTCTTTCCTACTGATGGCTTTGATCCAAGGTCTCCCCACTAACCTGCCTAGACATTCCTGGAGTCATGCTTCAAAGTAAGCATTATGGTTTATCTATAGTTGTCCCCCCAAAGCCTCATGGAGCCATGGGGCACCTTCCGGGATTTGTGACTAATTATTGTGGGTGTGGGTGTTTCACCCGCCCTGGAGCAGATAATTTGCAATACAATGTAAGGAAGGGAGAGAGGCTAGCTAGCTACCTGAGCTGCTGCCACTCCTTTTGCTCTCTTGTTCTTTGCCTGCCACCACAAACAGTTAGTTGCTCTCTGCCATGTGCCAGCCAGCAGAGGATGCACTGAAACCTCCACTTTGAGCTAAATATACCTTTCCTTCATTTTGTGTATCCAGTATTTGTCCCAACAATGAGAGAAGAGTAATTGAGACACTAAGCTTCTTCTGCCTGACTCCCCTCTCTTTCCTCCTCCTTAAGCAGTCATCAGACTTGCATCACAGTGGTGGCTCTCTCACCTCACCCTGCCCTTGCACATGCCATACTTGGGGCAGATGTTCAACAGCATCTGTGCAACACACATCTAACAGAAGCTAAGTGCAAACTAGTGAGCGGCAGTCATGGAAGACGCTGGCCCCAGATCCCACCCAGCGCTGCTCAGTTAAGGTTCTTAAAAAGAAAGGTCAAGTGATGGGTCCTTCAGCCTGGTCCTTTCACTAGTTAACAAACAAGAACTACACAATAGGATGTGGCAATCTAAGAGTTTAATTGCAGGGTGGTTTATAATGTTTGTAAATACCTCTAGGAATATTCTGTCACATGACACTTATCCCAACATTATTATCTATTTTAAATGAGAGAGAGGGAGGGAGGGAAGGAGAGAGAGAGAGAGAGAGATAACTGGGTTACCTAAGGTGACACTACAGGACCAGGATTCAAACCCAGATGCTTGTGTCCTGGGCCCAGGTTCCTCTCCTGTATCACACAGTCCCCACTGGGTGAGAGAAGTTTCATGGCTGACTAGAATAGGTCTACTGCCAGTACAGTGCAGGCATGTGGAGACAAACCTTAGGGACAGGAGCTCCCCTGCACAGCTCTGGAGCATAGCACTCAAGATCACCAAGGAGCTCCAGCAAGGAGCAGTGAACATGACCAGAGGTGGAATAGACCAAAACCCATGGCCATGTGGGCCACTGACCAGGTGCAGCCTCTTCCTCAGGGTAGAATGTGTCAGCCTCCCTGCCCATTCAGCTGGACCAGGGCCCCAGCCCCAGCCTGCATGTGCTTCTGGCTAGCTGCCCAGCTGCCATAAGGGGTGCACTCACAGCTCCCCAGCCTACTGCAGCACAGTGGTGGGGCAAGAGTGGGGATGGCTTAGACATCGTTACTCCCCTTAAGGTGACGGCCAGGCCTGGCCCTGGCCCACTGGCAGCTTCCTGACTTACCCCACGATGCCTTCCATGTTAGAACTGTGTGTGCATGCCATGAGGAAGGAGGAAAGGGAGACAGAAAAGGGGGTGCTCTGAGTCCTAGTTGAGTCCCAGCCTTCCTCACTTGCCACTAGAGCCTGCCCACCTTCATCCCTTCACCCAAGGTGCTCTGGGTACTCACCGTGTGCCAGGCACACTTCAGCACGTCAGCCCCGGGCAAACTCTTCTTCCAGAAATGAAGAGTCCTCTACCGCTAACACTGTCTCCCTGCCAACCTCGGATCCCCACCCATACTTTACGGGTGCTGAACTGGATGTTGGCCGAGGCCCCTAGCAACTCCAGCACCCTCAGCATTGTAGGAAAGGGCTCAGAGACCGTCATCCCTCCTCCTTCCTCCACTCTGTGCTCCCTTCCCGCCTCTTTCTAGCAGCTCAGCCTTCCTATGACCATTGCTTCCAGACAGAGCAATGCACAGAGGAAACAAATAAGCCCAAAGCCCAATTGGGCTGTGTCAAAAGGCTGTGTCTCTGGGGAACTGAGGAGACTCGATTTTCCCTCAGGGACGGAGGGCTCAAGGCTGCTCTCCTCCCTTCTAAACAGCAGTCACCTGAGCTGAAGGCACAGAAGAGAGACACATCTGAAAAGGCCAGATGGCGGGAACGGATGCCCCTGTGGCAACCTCATGGACAAATGACTCCGGACAGATGGCATGGTGACAGTTCTGTGGATACCAACATGGACAGTTGATGCTAAAGGCCAGAGGGCCCTGCCCCTCCTTCACTGTACCCCCAAGGTTCAACACAACAACTCTGCAATTGTCTGGGATGCCTGATGAGAGGGTGAGCTACAGAAGCTCATAGGGCTGAGAGGTGTGAGCTGAAGCCTTCGGAGCCTGGCTTAAAAACGCTGGGGAGTGGAAAATGAGAAGTGCCTCCCTGCAATGAGACTCAGCAGACAGCCCAGTCCTACTGGGGCACCTGCCTCCTGCGCACATTTCACCCGGGCTCTGCAAGTTCTCCTCACCCCTGCGGTCCTCCTTGGACCTCTCCCGGTGCTCATCACGACCTTCTTCATCAGGGCCGAGCCCTGTCCTGGCAGCCCAATGCCAGCCACTGTTTGCCAGCACATAGCCACACCCTGCCCTCAGCAAGCACAGGGTCTCACAGCCCAGCTCGTCCTGCTGGTGAGAGGCACAGCCACCTTCTCCAGATCTGCCCCCTGTTTCCGCCCAGGCTGCTCCTGCTCCGCCACCCCCACTGGCAGCCCAGCTGCCATCCTATGGTGCAAGCCCAGCCCAGCCTCTGAGGATGTCCTGCTTGTCTCTTGACATCGCTGTGTGGTTCCAACTGCCTAACAACTGCCTTGCAATTACCTCCCCCTTCTGAACTGCCTGGCTGGTGGTTCCCAGGGAATTATGCACTACTTAGAGGGAAGTGCTGCTAATAGGAAACAGTAGATGAACAACGCTATTGCAGCACCTCGCTTCCTTCCCTTAATTTACAACAAACCACCTCTGTTTATCGAGCTGGTAACATATTTGAACGCTGACTCATAAGAGGCCCTTCTTGCCAACATCGTATATCTGGCGAGTAATTCCCCTTCCACTGAGGTGTGTGCAGAATTCAGCACAGGCAATTTACAGGGCTGCATGGGGAAAGGCAGGAAAGGGACGCTTCAGCTGGGAGTCAGACTGCACAGCTGCCCAGAGCACAAACTCTAATCTCCATCCCCAGGACAGTCCCAGGGAAAGCATCTGGGTCAGCATGACCAGCATCAGTGCAGAAGGTGGAGGCATGGAGCAGGCGAGACCCCACCTAAGAACACCTGGGGTTCCCGTGGATCACTCTTACTGCCAAGACCCAGAGTCTCGCTGTGGTCCTGTCTTGTACTAGCTCCTGGAGGAAGGCCTTCAGGAATGGTGATTGTCTTAGTCGCTTCCTCATGGCTGGGCCAAAACAGCTGACATCCCCAGCTGAAAGGAAGAAAGGCCTATTTGGGCTCACAGTTTCAGAAGTCTCCATCCATGTCGGGCAGATTCGCATGAAGAAAACAGTACAGTGTGAGAGCCAGGCAGAAGAAAGCTGACCACACATGGCAACCAGGAAGCAGAGAGTGAAGCAAGGAGTGGGGTACCCTCCCCAGGGACCTGCGTCTACCGGCCAGCCGGCTCCAGCTTCCCTCAGCAGCCTCACCCTACTCACCCCTCTCATGACTACAACCCCCTGACCCAGTCCCCTGCTGCATGACAGCAGCAGGCCTCGGGAGACTACTAGATCTAAACTGTAACACAATCTCCATTTTACAGATGCAGAACCCAAGGCCCAGGAAGCACAAAGAGAAGGATCACCAAGATTTGTGCTGATCTTCCATTCCCGGCTCCAGGAGGAAATCCATTTATTCTTTCATTTGCTAGAGGAAAGAGGAAAGAACGTACCAACTAGCTCTTCCCTACTCCCCACAGCTGGCAGGGTAGCTGGCAGAGTGTCTGCAGCTGGTGGAGAAACTGACCCCTGAACAGTGAGGAGAAGGACACAGGGATCAGAGCTAGATTGGTTTATGACAGAATAAGATTAAAACCCCACTTCTCTACCAGTTTATCATCTTCAAAGCCCTAGAAAGGGAGCTGGTAGTTGAGCCTCATTACTAGAGTGAACATGCATACCCTCTACCCTACACACACACACACACACACACACACACACACACACCCCTCCAGAGAAGAATCAAAGGGCACACAAGATTGATCATGTCACCCATATGACCATGAGGGAACTGTGTTCAGGCCCACAGTGCCACGGGTGCTCCCAAATCAGCCTTGCCTGCCCCAAAGCCACAGCATAAAGAGGAGACAACAGATTAAAGCAGGAAGAGGTGGGATCTAAAGTCAAATTGATCAGGTTATCTGAGTGAGTTACTGTGCAGATCTGTAACCATATAGACTGTATTTTGGAAGGTCAGATAAACTATTAACATCAACAGAGTACCTGGTGTGGAAACATTAGGGGCTCGATAACTATTCAACTGCTGCTCCTTTGTCACTTTTATTCTTGCTAAAATATAACAATCCATTATCTCTAAGAAGTTTTCCAGCCCTTGTGTTGAAGGGCCAGGATACAGGGGCCCATGATTTATTAAGGAAACACTCCCAGGAGAACCGATAGGAAAGAAGGGGAGTCAGAACAGAGAAAGAAGCTGAGCATGGGGGAATCGCAGGCAAAGTCTCACACAGGTGACTTCCGCAGGATCCCGAGGATGACCTCTGAGTGTCCATTACACAGGCAGGAGGTCCAGCCAGCTAACTCCTCCTGTCCTCTACACTGCAGTTATGGAGGAAGTACTGGGCCTGTTGAGAGGGAGCTTGGCCTCATCCATCAGGCTGTCCCCCTCAGGTGCAGCTGTGCAGAGCGAAAGTTCCCTGCAGGCAGGAAGGGTCTCACAGCAGTGGGAAGGGGATTCCTGGGAGTGTAAATGGGGAACCCAGCTCATAACCAGTCTTAGCCTGGCAAGTGAAGTGAGCCATGCCATGAGTATGAGAGGGCAAGCAGTGCAATTCCTGGCCCCAGAAAGAGATCTGTCTAGGGGTTGGCACAGCGCTTTGGATCTATCTAATCCTCACCCAGCAGCTTCGGCTTGATGCTGTCAGTGCAGGTAGCAACTTTGTCTACAATGAAATTAAGGTCCCAAGAGGTGTCATCACACCCACCCCAGTCCACAAAGCTAATTAATGGCAGCTTAAATGCAAGTTTCTGAACTTAGCATCAGCTTCCCTCCGAAAATAGTATTTAAATGCATACATAAACACACCATATGTTGGTCACCTGCATGTGAACTTGGCAGCTTTTCAAAAGTGTGGGATGGGACCAGGTTAGAGACGAAGCAGTCAAGGGCAGTGAAGAAGAGTCCTTCTTCCCCAGCACACAATTCCCTGAGTGAGTTAATGGGCTCCTTTGCATAGGGGGAAATAACCCAGAGAGGACACATCTGAGACCTTCACAGGGCAGTAAGTTTGGTCCCTTTGTTCATTCTTCTCCAAACATCTGAATACTATTAGAAGACAAGATTCAAGGGAAACAGAAGGAACGTAACACACCTTCCTCCCAGAAGCTTTTGCTGGACTCCATGGACTGGGTCAAGGTCCTGCGGCACTGATCCTACTGACGACGTAGCTTCAGTGATGATTTCATCCTCCACTTGACCACAGACCTTGAAGGCAGAGCTGGCCGCTGCCCACCCTGTGCCCGCAGTGTCTTTGTCATGTGATAGTCACTCAAGTAAGTGAAAAGCAGTTTGCCATTTGGGAATTTGGGAGTAAAAACTCTGTAGTGGGGACTTAAAAATACCAGGGGGCCTTTGAGGTATAATCCAATATACGGTGAATATTTAATTTTTTAGTGTAATATAGTAAAAGACATATTGTCATTAATCCTCTTCAAAATACTCTCCCCTACTTTGAATGCATTTGTCCCACTGTTCTACTTTGGGGGAGTGCTAAGAGTCACATGGTGCCAGCTCTGGCAAGTAAGGTGGCTGAGGACACACAGTAATGTTTTCAGTTGACAGAAATTCTTATAAACATTTCCAATCAATTCCAGGCAAGGAGACAGTCACAAAAATTACTCACCTGCGGAGATATCCAGAATGGCTTCCGCAAGAGTAATGGGGTAAGTGTGTGCCAAGCTCAGAGCACTTGGAGGGGGTCAGTGGCAATGTGCCTTTTACTGTAATATTTTTTAATTTTATTGAAACATCCGCTGTATTTTTTACACCTTATATATCCATGAGTGTGAGAAGCAACAGGGAGTCAAGTTGAAAGAAGACTCTTAAGAGTTTAAGGACAGGGGCTTGGAATGGGAAGCAGGAGTCCTTGGAGGCCCACAGAGTTGTGCTGAGCAAGGGTTCCCTGCAAACACTTCCCCTGTATGCTGCTGGCCCAATTGCTGTTGCTTGGAGCCTTCTGGGACCCTACAAACAGCAAGACCTTCCTAAGAGTATGAGTCTCTGGGAGCTCCCATGCCCTGCCCAGACTCCCAGAGCTCACGTTGAAAGAAAGAAAGAAAGAAAGGGAAGGAAAAGGAGACAGTAAATGACAGTGCACAGAGCCCTGCTTGGCTCCCAGGGTCCCCAAAGAACCCAACAGCCCAGTACCTCACCCCCACCTCCCCATCTCCGCATTGCCCTGAATGCTTTAGCCCAGGAACCTGGGAGCACAGCCAAGAGAAGGTGGGGCAGCAGGAAATGAGCCTGAACTCCTGCAAACTGACAGAAGAGAAAGGAGGGGAAATGTCTGTTTCCAGATGGGGCTGAAGGTTGAATGCATTGTTTATTCTCCCTGGGTGCTGAGAAACCCAACCACAAAGAACAGCCCGGCAATGGCAGGCAGGGAGGCCAGCCTCCCTCGCCCTGCATTCCAGCCCGCCTTGTCTGGGGAGCTCCCTGTGTTGTCTGCCCCCTCTGCATCTGTATTTGGCCATGTAAATTAAAATGTTTGGCACAATGAAGGGGCTGAGAGACACAGCTTTTCTGGGGGGTCTTGTCCTCACCCCAGAGGTTTGCTCCAGTGAGGTTACAGAGCAGGGGGCCAGACAGGAATGAGATCCAGCTGGCAGAACCTCCAGAGACAGCCTACAACAGACTTCATTTTACTGTGGAGGAAACTGAGGCATAAGGAAAGGAAGCAGCTCGGGGCTCAGGGCTCCTTCTCCTCCCCTACAAGATGCCAGAGGCAATAAAACCAGCAGCCAAGCGTGGCTTGAGGAGTCAGGGATGAGTCTCAGGCCCACCAGGGTGGTGGGATGTTAGGCAGACAGGGAGTTGCTCTAGCCAGCACCACTCCCCAGACACCCACCACAGACAAGGGCTTGGCAAATCAGATCTGCCTCCCATGGCCCAGTTGTTAACACCATAACTCAAATCCCAAGTTTTTCCAAGGCAGGATCTCATTACTCCTCGGGCATTTCAAGCAAAAGCAGTAAGGAAACAAATAGTTCCCTCTAACACAAAAAATAAGCAATAAATAACCTGAAAACTCCAAACAGAAGAGTGTTGGACAAGGCCTGGCGTCAGAGGACATGCCCCACCCCTGAGCACCCACCACCCCTTTCTGGGTCCTCCTCACAGAACCCCCAGCCTCCTACCAATTTAAGGGGCTATTCTGGGCTCCAGTCCCCCACAAACGTTCTCCTAACTTCTAGATGGCCTCTCAGAGATAGCCATAAGGCCGCTTGCTGCCCAAAGACCAAGACCCGCCTCATCTCTGAACCTCTCCAGTGCCATGACTTCAGCGACTTTCCACCCTGTCCCTAAGAAGAAGAGCAGCCGTGTGCTCAGATCCAGGGTCAGCAAGGAAAGAAGCAGCAGCCTGCCATCACTCCCTGTGGGACAGGGAGGACAGCTCCAGAAAGGAGGAGAGTTAGCCCAGAACCAAGAAATCGCCACTGTCACTGGGCTGCCCCGGAAAGCCCCCCTCACCTCTGAGCACTGGCTCTGCCCCTGCATTTTCTCTACAGAGTGCAAGAGTCCTGGGAGCCTCCTCCATCAACCTGTCTGGAAGGAGGTTGGGAGGCAGGAGCAGGGCATCCCCTCTGGGGAGCCGCAGAGGAATGTCCGAGGAGCCCTCTAGAATGTGGGGAGACAGGGTGGAGGCCTGAAAAGGCATGTTCACTATCACTGTGTGATTCTATGTTTAAAAATAGAAATAAAGTTATATCCTTTCAACTTACAAATTGTAGGAACAAAATCCTACACCCACTGTTGGCCTGCTGGGGACGCGGTACCACGTTTGTCTGCAGGATGGGGATCAGCCCAGGGATGCACCACTGTTCTGGAGGGAAGGAGCAGGCCAGTCACACACATGGGACCTGGACACTATACACTCTCCCAGCCGTGCAGGACCCATGTGCTTCCCCACAATTTCGCCTCCACTGTGTTTTATCAAAATGTTGGATTCCTTCCTAATGTGAAAGGTAAGAAATGGTTTTGATTTGATTTCCGGGTGGCTTTGATTTGCATGTCTCCTATTATGAATGGGCTGCACATCTATTCGCAGGGTAAAAGACCATTTGCATTTCTCTTTTGTGTGAATTCAATGTTTATGTCCTTTGCCCATTTTTCTATTGGGTTATGGATCTTCTCAATTTCTAAGTCTTTTTTATATTAGAAGGATTACCTCTTTGTGATATGAATTGCAAATTCTTCTTCCTCCGTTTGTCATTTGCCTTTTACCCTTGCATATGTTGTTTCAAACAGGAAGAAATTCTTTTCAGCTTTTTATTCGTCTTTTCCTTCTAGATTTTAAATCATAGTTAGAAGGCTGTCCTCATCCATGGTGACTCCAAGTATTTTTTATACCTCTGGGGGTTTTATTGTTGTTATTGTTGTTATGTTTCACAGTATTGAACATTGAACCCAGGGTCTTTGCACTGAGCTACATGCTCTGCCCTTTAATTGTTTTTTTTTAATTTTGAGACATGGTCTCATTAAGTTATTGAGTTGTGTGGGGGAATTCAAACTTGGTATTCTCCCACCTTGACCTCCAAAAGTGCTGGAGTTACAGGCATGCATGCCTGTGCTAGTTGATGTTTGTTTTTAACTTTTAAATCTTTGCTGAATTGGGGGATTTTTCTCAATGTATTGTAAGAAGCATAGAGTAAAATTTATCTTCTTTCAGAAGTGAGTCATTTATTGTCCTAATGATAGTTATTTAAAGTTCATGTTCACTATATGGCTTTGAGGAGCTGTAGTGGATAGTCTGGTGGTCAACTTGTTATACCCAGCTGAAGTGAACCAGCGTGGTGCTGGGTGTGGAAGGCCCATCTGATGATTGTTGCCAGCAGCCTAATCTGGAGAAGCTGTTGAGCGGCTGTTAGGGAAGCTGTTTGGAGAAGCTGTTGGAAGCCCCTGGTTCTCTTGGGCCATTCTGCTGGAGGACATTGTCATGTTGGGTTTCCTGATGAATTTGGTTGCTCTTGTTGCTAGAGAAGCTTGGGACCTTCACTGTCACTGAAGATGACTGTGGTTCATTTGGGGGGAGCTTTGGTCCTCACCTTGAGCATCACTTCCTAGATCTAGAGGGGAAGATGGTGCATAGCTCAGCCTCAGGAGAAGCTTGTCACATTGACTTTCCTGATGGGAATTCAGCTTTCCTCACCACTGGAGGAGCCCGTGAGGAGCAACCTCACTGTTGCTGAGGACAGCTGTGGTACTTTGGGGAGAATACTGATTCTTACCTGGAGCATTGCTTCCTGGCTCCAGTGCAGATCCCTCAGCCTGCTAGCACAGATCCTTCATCTCTCTGGCATCTACTTTCTAGCTTCCACCACTGACCTTTGGGCTTTCCCAATGCAGATCCATGAAGCGGGCCTGCATGGGACACTGTCATGGCTCTAGGCCCCCAACTGGACTAATGTGAGAGACATTATTATGAGTTCTTGGTTTTTAGCTAGACTCATGCAGGATGTTACCATCCAGGCTCTCTGCTGGATTCTTTGGTCTTTAGTGTGGACAGATTTCCTGCACTCTTTGTGTATGATTCTTTGGTTGATACACTATAAACTAATCTTATACAATGTGTCCTGTATTGTATTGTTCACCCTGCAAAAACCCCAAACCATGCCAGGTGCCATCTGTATCATTTACTAATTTTTCCCATATATTCTGGACCTATCTTGGTTCTGCCATTCTGTCCCACTTGTCTATCTATGCCAACGCCACAAAGCCTTAATGATCAGGATTACTCAGTGTTTTCAAATTGTCTCCTCATACTCTTTCCTTTTTAAAAATGTTCCTTAGATTTCTTACTTATTTTTTAATACTAACTTTAAAATATTTTGTCTATTTCCAGAAGGAAAAATACTTGACATTTGAGATTGTGTTACATTTATAAATAAATACTAGCAGTACTGATCTCTTTATGATATTAAGTCTTCCAGCTAAGAACGTGAGTAGTGGAGTGTGGAAAGAAAACCAGCTCCAGCTGAGAGGGAGGCAAGTGTGTGATGGAGGAACACTACGGCGAGCTTGAAATCTGAATTCACATGTTACCCAGCCATCCCTACTGTCATAGTGTCCTTAGCCAGAGTTCACCCTGGCTGGTCCTAGTTTCATTCTGTTATTTGAGATTTTATGAAGATACATAAGGGACATTAAGGAAGTTTAGCAAGATGCGCTGGACATGTGATCTGATTTTGTCTAATTCTGAACATCCAGTGTGGAGTTAGCATTGCTCAGGGTCATACAGGTGACAGAATAGGAAAGAAGGTCAAGAGAACAACAGAAGAGAAGTGACAGGTACGGGGGTACGTGTAATGGGCACATCCTGTGTGCCACGACTAGGAGGAGGCATGCGCGGTGCTACAGAGTCTCAGACACTCCAGAGTACACAGCTGGGCCCGGTGGCTCGGGGTAACTTAATGCAGGTCTTAATGGATTTGGCTGCTATAACAAAGTATCTTCACCTGAATAATTTATTAACAATAGAAATGTACTGCTTCTAGCACTAGAGCTTGAAAAATCCAAGATCAAGGTGCCAACAAACAAGCATGGGTCCATTCCCACTGGATAGTCTCTTGTGTGTCCTCACAGGGTTACCCTCAAGCCTAAATAAGGGCATTAACTTACTCATTGGCTGGGACCCTCATGATGTAGTCGCCTCCCAACCTCCCATAGAGATATCACCTTGGGGAGCAGGTTGCAACATAGAAGTTTGGGGAGGGACATATACTCAGACAAAAACTCAGGACGACACTCATGTGGCTTTAAGTTTTAAAGAGAGAACCTTTGATGATAACAGAGATAGACATCTGGCAACACTGAAGCAGGTGATATACACTTCTCATTGCCTTCGCAGTTAGGCCCTCTGTCCCTCATTCACAGCAGCCTCCTCCAAATACACAAACAACCTGTTGGCTTTGGGGTCCATCATATTTCAGATGCAGTAAAACTCAGGGTGCTGAGAGGCATTAACCATCCCCTGCCCATGTGCATCTGTACGTGGCACTCCTGCCAGATGCCCCTCGCTACCCTCCTGGCCTTCCTTGCTCATCTTTGTACCCACCACCTCTAGGAAGCCACCCTCTGCCTTTCTGTCACCAACAGTCACCAAAACTCATCTACTGTGATGACCACTTGTATGTCTCCACCTGACTGGGCCATTGGGTGCCCAGACATCTGGTTAAATGTTACTTCTATGCCTCCGGAAGAACTTCGCACTGAAAGCACAGACTGAGTCAAGAAGATCTATCCCCCTCTCCGTAAGCGTAGGCACCATTCAATGTCCTGGGGATCCGAGCAGAATAAGAAGCCAGAGGAAGACGGCATGCGGTCTCTGCGCTTGCCTGCTGGAGATGGGGCGTCAGCCTTCTAGGACTTGGCTAACTCAAGCCATCAGTGCCCCGGCTCTCAGCTTTTGGACTTGGATGACGCTCATATCACCACGCTGCTGTGGCTCCCGCTGACGGACACCAGATCATGGGTCTCCTCAGCCCCGTAATCATGTGGGCTTCTTCTTTACAGTGAATTTTATTTCCCATATATTCTGTTGCCTGCTTCTCTGGAGAACACCAGTGCACCGGCTCCTCGGAGCACCCCGCTGCTATGTGCTGGGCACATCGCCTCATCCTGTACACACCCTCTCTGCACCAGAGGAGACCCCCAAGCGTCTCCACTGACTTGACGTGTAGCCTTGTGCTGGCCTGAGAAGACATCCAATGGACACATTTGTGAAGATGGATGAGCAATCAAAGTGATAACCATGAAGCCTCGGGCGCGCGCCTTCCCCTCACACCAGCACCGTCACACAATCAAGCAGCCTTGGACAAAGTGTTAGACCTTTTGCAGCCTCAGTTTCCATGCTTGTGTCATAGAAAGATGAACAGCACCTCCTCTGAGGACTGCTAATTGGATTAAATAAGATAATGCATGGTAAATGCCCACTATCTGCTGCCTAGCAGGCGCTCCATTAATAGTGGCTGCTATCGCTGCCACTACAAAGATTTTAGTGAATGGGGTTTCAAGTTTAAGCTTTACATTTCTCAAAAGAGTCCAAGATTGGCCTTAAGTGACAAGGCTACTTCCTATAAGGATCGTTCTTCCTGGCATACTCTGTCCCTGTCCAATAAATCATCCTTTCTCCAGTGATGACCAGAGCCAAATGTGCTGAGCCCTGCCTCTCCAGATGACTCAGAGTTTCCCGGCTGTGCTGTCCTTACAAGGAACTGACTGTATAAGTCTACAGTCCTGCACACACACCCTGCAAGGGTGCTGAGCGAGGGTTCAGAGTGAGCACCCCGCAGCACACAAGAGCCCTGTGGGACAGAGATGCCATCTCAGCGCCAGGCACTTTCCCAGAACATTCATCAGAAATGCTTGCTGAACAACAAACCCAGCTTCACAGAAGGTCCCACCAGAAAACCGCTGACCAAAGCCTGGTTATGTAACTGAGGCAGCAAATAATTGGCACAATCGCTCCCCTGCAGAAGTGGGAGAAACAGCCCCGCAGGCCTGAGCTGTTCTTTTACGGGAAACTGTAGCAGAGTTGTGTGTGTTCGCCCAAGTTGCAGAAACGGACTTCGCTCCCTAGACCAGATTTAAAATCTTCAGCTTGAACAGCCTACCAGCTCAAAGGCCCCAAGCTCGAGGGCCTTTCCAGAGAGGCCACCAGTTCTTCCACGCTTCCTGGAAGGTGTGGAGGAGCTGATCTGCAGGCATTTCTGCACAAGTCTTCCACACACTGTAAAGGAAAATTCAGCCGCAGGAATTACAGGTGTGTGCCACCACACCGTTTTGGGCCCCTACAGTGCCCCGGGGGTTCCAGACCAGCACAGCATGTGGTACCAGGGATTGAATTTAGGACCTTGTGCTTGCCAGGCAGATGCTTATGCCGCTGAGCTTTGTCCCCAGCCCATTTTTTAGGGACCTTTCATGGACATTTTGCCTTGGGATTCCCAGCATCAGCACATAGTTGGCTCTGGATAAAAGGTTCTAAGTAACTCGACATAGTGGTACATGCCTATAATCCCAGCATTCAAGAAGGCTGAGGCAGGAGAATTGCCCCAAGTTCAAAGCCAGCCTGGGCTACAGAGTAAGACTCTATCCCAAAAAAAATCAAAATATAAGAGCTGGAGATTTAGTCCAGCAGCACAGCTCCTGCCTGGCAAGCTTGAGGCCCTGGGTTCAAATCCTGATACAAAAAAATTAAAATTCCAAGTCAATAAGTATCATGACCCAGATCTCAAGGCTCCTGGTCAGCAGAGATTTCCAGAGGTCAAAGCAGAGGAAGTCGGCTATCAGAGTGGTGGGAGGGTGGCAGGCAGGTCACACACACTTTCCCACCACCACTATGTGCCCTTCACTCAAGAGCATCTTGCAGTCTTCCTTTGTCACCTGCCCAGGGGTTGAGACTCAGCCAATCCAGGCCAAGAGAGGTGCTGTCCCCCCAACTCAAGGCAGACAGCCAGCTTTCAGCAGCATGGGACAAGTTCCTGCCTAGATTAGAAATCATCCAAGGCCTCACAAACAGAGGCTGAATAAATAGGCTGTGCTTTAAAGGCCCTTGAATGTGCATTTGATTTTATATAGCAATTCACATTTGGAAAGTCCTAAATGCCATCTGCGCATGCGTCCAGTGCTTGGTCTGGGGTGTGTATAGGATTCGGCTTCAGAGGTGGCTTCAGAGCCTTTCCTCTCCATGCATGGCCTCTACCCCTTTGCCATATCACTAATGTGGCCTTTCTAGCACTACCTATTGAAGCCTTTGGCTTTGAACCTACCTGTGGAGACAATTAGGGCCTTCAACAATGGTCCTGTCTACCCCTGACACCATCAGACCATAGAAGCCGAGGGCAAAGGTGGCCTTGCTAGAAAGCCAGGTGCTCTCCAGTCCCAGCGGCACTGGTTGGATTCTGCATTGTCCACAGAGCAAACTTCAAAGATGGTGCTAGTTATTCCATGCCTCTCTGCACAGTGCTCCCACCTCGCCAAGGCCAGAGAGTACTGATCCAGTGCCCCGGCCCATAGCTCTCTCCCCAGCTGTGCTGCTGACCAGCTGTGTGAGCTCTTTCCAGTCACTTAACCTTTCTGGCCCTCGGCTTCTCACAGAGAATTCACTAGAACCCCAGCTGGCCTGCTCCACATCATCCTTGCAAGAATGAGACCATACCAGAGAGACAGTGCTTTGAAACAGGACTCCATACCTGTACTACCGAGCTACAGGTGACAGCTGCAGTCAGCCAGCCAGCACCTGGGTTGGGCCCAGCACTCTGCCACACACTTCAACTTCTTGTGTGACCTTCTGCTGTGCAAGGGTGATGGCGTTACTTCCCTTCAAAAGCAGGGCCAGGAAGAGCAGAAAGGTGAAGGACTTGCTCAGGTCTCCATGACTGTTCAGAGACATCAAGATGAAGGCGCACATCCTGTTTGCTTCAGAGTTCAAGTTCTTGAGCCCCAAGGCCTCACAGATGGAAGTTTGAAGAAAAGTTTTGTGGAACAGATGTGTAATTATTTACTTCTTCATTTGCTTACCCTAGCCCCACCCAATTCCAAAATGCTTTAAAGTTGTGTTTATAATAAAAAGATATGCACTGATTGTAAAAGATCAAAACCCACAGAGTACTAAGGGAAGAAAAAAGAAACATGACACCTGGCCTAAAATGTTGTTTGACATTTTTCTTCTTTTATTCATCTCATGATTCAACAAGTATTTCTTGAGCAGAAATTTCTAACACCAGGTGCGCTATGTGGGTGTGCTAGGTTGAAAAATACACTCATTGGCATCGAGAAACTTTAAGTTGTGTGTGTGTGTGTGTGTGTGTGTGTGTGTGTGTGTGTGTGTTTGTGTGTGTGTGTTTAACTTTGAGTTTTGTATGTGTGTGCACATATGTGGGTGTGAACATTGGATTAATAGAAAGGATATAAGACAATCAGCTTGACCCTATTCTCATGGAGACAAGGACACATCCTCCCCAAGCACAGAAATGGGCCCTTTTCTCACACAAGGGAGCTTTTGACTTCCTGGGAAGATTCATAAAGAAAAGTTGGATGGTACAAGGGTTTCAGACATAGCTCTGGAGAACAAAAGTTTACTGAGTTTTCTAGTGCCAAAGCATGAAGAAGAAACCTGATCTGTCCTACACTGATTAACATCAAAGATGATTTTTGCCATACTAAGGTCTGCCACCATATACAACCATATTTAAGGGACATTGTCTATAATGAATAGTGTCTTCCAGAATGGGATTTGAGATAATACAAGCCTGAAAGAAGTAGTTAGGAGCCAGCCAAATAGCTCAGTAGATTAAAGTGCCTGCCCTGCCCCTAGGGTATGCCAAGACAGTGATTGAGACTTGGCATGGTGGCGCATGCCTGTAATCCCCGCTCTTGGAAGGCTGTAAACAGACATATCACTACGAGTCTGATCTAGAAGTGAGACCCTGAACATCCTGTAGAACCTTCCCTAAAATACAAAAGAAGAAGAAGGAGGAAGAAGAGGAAGAGGAAGAGGAGGAGGAGGAGGAGACGACAACAATGCTGAAGTGATGGTGGTGGCGGCTGGGACTTACATAAATCTTCAACAAAGAAAGAGTGATCAATTCCTACTTTGAAAATCGTTACTCTCGTAGGATGGAAAACAGGAAATGAACAGATTCCTAGATACATATGAATTATCAAAACTGAATCAAGAAGTTATAAAATTGTGAAAAACCCTGTATCGGTGAATAAAATTAAAAATGCAATAAAAAAAAAAAAAACTTACCAGGCCCTGGTGAATTCACAGATGAATTCTGGGAGAAATTTTGAGATTTAATCCAAATACTCCTCAAATTCTTCAATGAAATTGAAAGGAAGCAATTTTCCCTAACTCATTTCTGAAGGCAAGTATCACATTGATATTAATACCAGAGGAAGACCTAACCAAAAAAACAAAACTGCAGGCCAATCTCCCCCATGAACATAGATGCAAAAATCATCAATAAAATACTAGCAAATAGAATGAAGCAAATCATCAGGAAGATTATACACATGATCAGGTGGGATTCATCCCAGTGATGTAGGGATGCTTTGACACACACAAATTTATGGAACACACCATATTAACAGAGCTGAAAACAAAAACCACATGATCATCTCAACAGATGCAAAAAAAGCTTTTGACAAAATTCAAAACTCATTCATGATAAAAAAAAAAAAACCCTACAGAAAATTGGAATAGATGGTCCTTACCTCAATCTGATAAAAGCCATCTGTGACAAACTAACAACTGACATCATTCTAAATGGACAAAAACAGAAAGCTTTCACTCTGGATTCAAGTACAAGACAAGGATGTTCATTATCACCACTTCTATTTAATATAGCTCTGGAAACACCCAGAACCATTAGACAAGAGAAAGAAATAAAAGGAATAAGAATTGGAAAGGAGACCTTTCCCAGCGTTCTCCGGTCCTGCCCCACTGCTGCAAACACAGCACAACCCGCCCTGTGAGTGAGAACTTGCACCACCCTTTTGGGAACCCTGAAGACCCGCCAAAGCCCAGGTCCGGTGAGTGTGTGGGAGAGCTTCTGTGCTCTCCTGCCCCACCCCTCATATCCCTCCAGACCCAGCCAAGGCCTGGCATACAGGCCTAGTGTGAAACACTGTAACTGAAGTCCCTGCAGTGAGACTAGGATCAAAACCACGCAGCTAATCCAGGAACAGAACATCTTGCCAAAGAGGCACAACAGGTTCACCTCCAAGGACAGCAACAGGAAGGAGTTGAGCACAGCAACCAGACCCAAGCCAGGCACAATTATATGAACTAGAACTTGTTGTAACAATGCCTGAATTTCATAAGGTGTTAAGATTATAACTGCACCAAAGCACTACACCAAAGATCAGAGGTCAGAGCTATCCAAAACGATAAAAACAAGGAGCCAAATGCAATCACAACCTTTGAACCCACCCAGAACAAGTGCAGAGGACACTAGCTCAGCTGAAATGTATGAATTAATAGCACCAGAAGTAAAGAAACAACAGCAGAAAGATACAGAGGAACTCAGAGCAGAATTTATTTCTGGAATAAAAAAAGAAACTTATGAATTCATAGCATTGGAAACAAAGAATCAAATACAGAAATATATAGAGGAAACCCAATGCTCACCCAGAACAAGTGCACAGGACACTAGCTCAACTGAAATGTATGAATTAATAGCGTCAGAAGTAAATAAGCAGCAGCAGAAAGGTATAGAGGAAATCAGGGCAGAATTTATTTCTGAAATAGACTCCGCCATCCTGCTCCATCCCGCCCGCCCCCGCCCAGCCCTTGAGACCAGCCAGAGAATTTATTTCTGAAATAAAAAAAGAAATCTCTGAATTCATAGCATCCAAAGTAAAGAAACAAATGCAGTAACATATGGAGGAAACCCAATCTGAAAAATACTCATCACTAAAAGAACTATTAACTTCTTTTAAAGAAGACACTGACAAAAAAAAAAAAAAAAATAGAGGCAATTAGAAAACTGATGGATTCCTTCGATGAGCAATACAGGAAAGAAATACATCACATGAAGTAGAGTCAGAGATATAGAGGAACTTAAAGTCTCAAACATAAGCCTGCAAAACCGTTTGAGAGAAAATGACAGTGTTTCAGATCTCAAAGACGCTGATACAGCTAGTGAAAAAGTAAGAAAAGATCTCTTAAAAACAATGAGGATGCAGGAAAAAATAATTCATCACATGCCAGACAATGCAAACATGAACAATGTGAGAATAACAGGCATCAATGAAAAAGAAGGAGTCAATGCAAATGATATAAAAATAATATGGGCAGAAGTAATAGCAGAAAACTTCCCAAATATGAAGAAACAATCAGACACTCAGGTAACCGAAGCATACGGAATGCCAAGTAACTTCAACTCAATTAAAAACACACTGAGACATATAAAAGACATGATCCCAGAAAACCAGCACAAAACCAATATACTGAAAGCCACTAGAGAAAAGAAGCAAATCATATTCAAAGGAAAATGCATCAGATTTATGGCCGACTTCTCTGCATAAACCAGGAAGGCAAGAAGAGCTTAGAGTAGAGTACTTCAGGTCTTCTACAAAAACAAATTCTAGCCCAGAATACTATACCTTGCAAAACAATCTTTCAAGTTTGATGGAGAAGTGAAATACTTCCATCACAAAGAACAAATAAAGAATTTCATGATGACAAAGCCAACCCTACACAGGCTACTGAAAGATGTGCTACAGAAGGACCAAACTGATCAGAATGAGAATAGAAGGAAGCCACACAATAGACCAAACAATTAAACACAGGAGAGAAAAAAGGAGCAAACAACAGCAGCAAAATAACATGTCAATCAAAAGTCAACACGTTTCAATTATAACCATCAATGTAAATGGATTCAGTTCACCAAGAGAAATAGACTGGAACAGTGGATTAGGAAACAAAATCCAACAATATGCTGCATACAAGAAACACACTTAACTCATAAAGAAATTCATAGGATGAAAGTCAAAGGATGGAAAACAATACTTCATGCCCCAGCACCTCAGAAAAAAGGAGGAGTAGCAATTGTGTTATCAGATAGCCTCAACTTCAAACCAAGAATGATTAAGCGAAATAAAGATGGCCACTATATACTGGTTAGGGGAAAAAATTCAAGAGGAAGAGGTAACACTCATAAATATCTATGCACCAAACACAGGAGCACTCAACTATGTAAAAAAAATCTTAATGGACATGAAAAACCTAATATCCAATACCACAATCTTAACAGGAGACCTAAACACACCCTTACCCCAAAAAGATAGGTCAACTAGACATAAAATTAGCAAAGAACTAGTGGAACTGAACCAGAGCCTGGAACAAATGGACTTGGTGGACATATGCAGAGTATTCAATCCAAACACAGCTGAATACACATTTTTTTCAGCTGCACATGGGTCATGCTCTAAAACAGACCACATACTGGTCCATAGGTCATGCTTAAGTATATGCAAGAAAACAGAAATTATCCCATGCATATTATCTGACCACAGTGCAAAGAAACTGGAAATAAACGACAAAAGAAACCAGAAAAATCCCCTAAATACATGGAAATTAAACAACACCCTACTTAGCAATCAATGGGTTACAGATGAAATTAAACAAGAAATTCAACAATATCTACAATTCAATGATAATTCAACCACAACTTACTGGAATTTATGGGATGTGATGAAAGCAGTTCTCAGAGGAAAGTTCATAGCTGTGAACTCACACATTAGGAAAACAGAATGGGAACAAATAAACATACTAATGTGATACCTCCAACATCTAGAAAAGGAAGAGCAAACCAAACCCAGAGGCCAAACACGGGAAGAAATCATAAAGATTAGAGGAGAAATTAATTCAATTGAAACAAAGAAAACAGTTCAAAGAATCAATGAATCAAAAAGCTGGTTCTTTGAAAGACTAAATAAAATTGATAAGCCTCTAGCTAACCTCTTCAAAAAGAGGAAAGAAAAATGTTTGCTCATCAAAAGAAATCACCAACAGAGTGAAAAGAAAACTCACAAACTGGGAAAAAGTCTTAACCAACAGTCATTCATACAAAAAACTTCTATCTAGAATATATAAAGAACTAAAAAAAATCAGGCCCCCAAAATTCAAAGACCTAATCCAAATATGGACATCTGAGATTAATACACACTTCTCAGAGGAAGAAATACAAATGGCAAATAAAAACATGAAAAATGTTCAATAGCACTGATCAGTCAAGAAATGCAAATTAAAATGACACTAAGATTCTATCTTACCCCAGAGAGAATAGCTATCATAAAGAAGCTAACCAGTAACAAATGCTAGAGGGGCTGTGAGGAAAAAGGAACCCTTTTCCACTATTGGTGGGAGTATGGACTATTACAACCTCTAGGAAAATCAGTGTGGAGATTCTTTAAAAAAAAACTAGGATTAGAAGTCCCGCTTGACCCAACTCTTCCCTGCCTGGGTATTTTTCCAGAAGAATTGAAAACATAACACCACAGTGATATGTGTGCACCCATATTTATAGCAGCACAATTTGTCCTAGCTAAATCTTAGAGACAACCCAAATGCCCATCAACTGAGGAATGGACAAAAATGATGTGGTGTTTTTATACATTGGAGCATTATTTAGCTATAAAGAAAGATAAAGTTAAAGCTTTGGTAGGTATAGATGCAACTAGAAGATAACCATATGTGAAGTAAATCACACCCCACATGTACACACACTGTAGTTGTTTCTATGTTGGTTTTGTTTTGCTTGCTTTTGTTTTACTCTTTAAAATAAAAGAAAATTATAATTTAAAAAATCATAAAAGGGGCTGGGCAGATAGCTCAGTGGATAAGTGCTTGTGTGGCAAGCTCAAGGTACTGAATTGGACCCTGGTACCACCAAAAATAAAAATTAAAAAATTAAAAAATCATATTGTCTCTTTAGTGTAAGAACCTGATAGAGTAAATAAAGCCTAAAAGACCCAATAGATACAATAAAATGGAAAGAAACTGAACAAAAGGAATAAAAACTTGGGATGAGGGAAAGGATAAAAGGAAGGGGGAAAACGTCCTGTATGTATATACACAGGACAGCTAAGATGATTGAACTACTAATTTCTTTTGGGTTTTTTGAGGATAGCAGTTAATGCTTAAAATGTTTACTTTGACTGATTTTACATGTTTGTATCTGATAATCTGAGCAATTGCATTGAGGACAATAATGTGCAAATAACCACCACTGTTGAATACCAATCGTATTGTTTTGTTTTGTTTTGTTTTGTTTTGTTTTGTTTTGTTTTGTTTCAATTTGTTTTGCTTTTGGAAATTATGTGTTATTTCTAATATCTTATCCATTATATTTCTATTCCCTTAAAAAAAAAACAGAGCAAAGTAGAAGAATCATTTAGAGAGGGAATCGAGTTAACACAGTGCCCTTTCCCAGCTTCCCAGCTGTCCTAGTTGGCTCAGCAGTTGAGTGAAGAATTTTAAGAGCGGGCAGTAGGGATTAAACAGGGAACAGGGAACTCTATTTGTTTAACATCTTACAATAAGTTGTGATCAAAAAGTACAGTGTATAAAGTTCTTTAATTTTTAGATCATTACAGTAAAAGACACATTGCAATTTGTTCCCCCTCAAAATACATCCCCCTATTTCAAATACACTCATTGCTCATTCCTGCCACTTTCTGAAGCGGTTCTAGAAGTCCTCTCTCTTGAGTGTCTTTGTAACAGAAAACAAGTCCCAGCCAGTCTGTTAGCTGCCCAGGTAATAGTTCCTGCCACAGTTCCTGTTACCATTGTCTTCTAGGATCTGCTGGCCACGGGGCCTCAGAGCTGCTCACTGTGATGCAGCCTGTAGGAACCAGCCAAAGACTGCAGCCGTGGCTGCCTGAATGTCCTGAACTGATTCAAAATCTTTACATTTTATGCTCATTTTGACTTTGGGGAAGAGCCGGTTGTACAGTGTGAGATCTGAGGAATAAGGTAGACAGAGCCCGCCTTCCTGTCAGCAGGCACTGAACATCAGCATTCACTATATTCTTTTATTTGTACCTCATATAGACACTCACAGATGAGGACTTCTAGAACCACCTCAGAAAGTGGCAAGAACGACGGGGTAAGTGTTTGCAACAAGGGGGACTAGTTTGAAGATGATCAATATCAATATATTTTTACTGTAATTTTTTTTTAATCTAAACATTCACCATAGATGTGATTATACTTCATGTATACCAGGTCCTGCACTGGGCACTTCATGCACATTGATTCATTCAGTGTTCTGACTCCTTAGGTTAATGTCACTCAACCCCCTTTCGGAATGACAAGTTGATATATAAAGCTAGTTTATTGAGACCTGAAAACTGTGCTGGTCCATGCTGAGACAACAAGCTTGTCTTCATGAGCTGGCCATGCACAGCGCTTAGTAACCTCGGGTATGCTAGGCTGCCCAGAGATGTCTTTAAAGCCACCTGACCCAGACTACCTCTTTGATAGAAGAAGAAACAGAAGTGGTCAGAAGTGACCTAGACCGGCCCAGAGACCACAGCTTTGTTTTTCTGACCCTGAAGCTCCCCTCCATGTCCTCCAGGGTCCAGTAGCAGGGTCCAACGATGCTAGAGGAGCAGCAGCTCCTGGGGCCCCTGCTAGTGGCTACTGGAGATGACCAGAGGACCCCTGGCCCTTTGCCTATCCCTACATCAGGGACACTTGCCACCCCAGTAAAGCTCCTTTGGATATTCTCAGAAATCCCCAAAAGGTAAGTACATCCTGGACCCCATTTGAAGGTAGTGTCCAAAATCTCATCCATGAGCAACATCTACCGTGTGCAAGGAGACACTGACTGAAGAGGCCAAGCTTTCTCCCAGTGCCTCTAAAGATGTTCCTCTTCCCGCCTCCGTCCCTGTGACTCTCACTACATATGCAAGTAGTTAAGGAGTTTTTCTTAAGCCCCAATGAAAGGCTTTAGCAAAATTCTCCACTAGCTGCCCAGGCAGAATGCCACCAGGGGCCACTGAGGGAGACGGCAGGCAGGCAGGCAGGCAGCTGTGCAATGAGGGCTCCCTCAGCCTTCTGCCAGGCCCAGCTGTGGCCCCCACAGGCTCCTCAGAGCACATGCATCCAGGTCAGAGCAGGGCCAGAGGCTGTGGTGTGGTTATTTCTCAGTCCTCCTCCCTTTGATCTGTTCATCAGTTTCCCTAAAAGGAATGCAAAATTTAGTTCAAAATTATAAAAGAGTAAATAATTCTACCCTCCACACATTGCCAACAAGAGACATCTCCATGTATACCACCGATACACACCCAATATATGCAAACGTTGTCCACACATACTTGTACTCTGTCCCTCACTGCAGAAGAGGACATCAAAAACACAAAAAACCCAGCTGAGATGTTAAGCCCCAGGAGGTAGCAACTCTCAAACACCTGCTCCCCAGGTGGGATAGCACAGTGTCACACATACATTGCATATTTTACAATACACAACTCTTAGTACATTTAGAAAACTAACACGGTTTGCTGTTCCTGCTTCCTCCTTTCTTTGTCTTTAAAGAAGAAGAGGACCTGAAATTTCCATCAGCCAGTCTGAGCTTTCTTTCCCTTTGCCTCTGCACCCTGACCCTTGGCCCCAGGACAGATGTCCCCACTCCCCATCAGGGTAGCTATGGGGAGATCATTATCAGGAGGAGGTTGCTAGGCCCAAGTAGACTTTTCATGAAAATAAGTTTATTCACCCAGCACGTTGGAATCTTTCAATCTGATCACCCTCCTGAGAGGGTGTTTATTTCCTTCCCATTTCAAGAGGCAGCTGTCGATCTCTGTTGTAATGGCCTGGTGATTTCTAACAAGCTTCTATCCCTCTGCTGATGGCCTTTCTCATACCTGAACAAACCAGACTTGAAGTTCCCCTTCTATTATCATTAGCTCCATCTTAGTAAATAAAACCCACTGCTCTCCTGCTTGCCTCACCCAGCTTCCACTTAACCCTTCCCAGCTCAGGCACAGTGCAAGATAGGTTTTTCCTGGCCACCTGCCCCATCTATTTACCAAGACAAATGGATACAGTGTGGGCAAGGGCACTCTCCAGTGTGAACTCAGAAGTAAGCGGGGAAATGGTATTTTAGAGTTGGGGACCCTCTTTATAAGTACGAGGGTGAGGCAGAGTAATGCAAGATAAGCAGTTGGGTAAAGGTAAGATGGAGATGGCCGGAGGCTCCATGGTAAGGGAGCTGGCTGCCTGCACAGGAACAAGGCTGAGCTTGCTTAAACAGAGGTCCAAGGCTGTAGCCAGCCCCCTTACCACTCACCCTGCTGTCCTATCACACACCCTCACCCAGATCCTCCAGATCACTAGGATGAAGTGCTCTGCTGGCTACTCATGCAAATATATGTATGCAATACCCAAGGGAAGAAACCATTTCCAGGATGGCAGAAGGTGGATCAGATTAGGAAACAGAGTCCAGGGATCGGATTCAGCCCCCTGTTGTAGCCTGGGATGAAGTAAAGGCGGTAGACTTGCTTCAACTGTGGCAAAGAAGCCACTGGGGCCTCCGTCTGTGGCTTCCTTGTTGTTATGATAATTCAGAATCCCCCTGCTCCTCTTTCACCCTATTTGACCTCAGCAATCTAAACATACTAATATTACATGCCTGCTTTTTTCTCAGTCCTTCACCAAGCATTTACTGATGTTCCTCTCTCTGCCAGACCTTGCTCTAGAGGCTAAAGATAGAGCTGGAAATTTAAAACATGATGAACATCCTGCCCTCTTGGAGTTTACATTCTAGTGGAAGGAGGTAAGTCATAAATAAATGCATGCATGATATGACCAAATACACAGTGGATGTTTACATTTTTAAAAATATATTACATTGGGGGGTGGGGACCTAGCTCAGTGCCACAGTACCTGCCTGGCAAGAGCAAGGTCCTGATTGAGCAAGGGTAAAGCAAAAAAATTATATTTAAAGATATATTGCCATAAGCCACATTAGATTTAAAGATATATGCTGTAAAAATGTTACACATAAAAATGCACCGCATACATGTGAAGACACATTGAAGGGCTGAATTCACTACAAAGATGCCAACTCTGCCTGACTTTCAACACACGCCTTCACTCTCTGAAGCAGTTCTGAAGTCCCTCCTCATGAGTGCCTTTATGAAGTATGATCACAAATATGGTGACTGCCACAGCCCACCGCCACTGCACAGAAAGGCAGACTCCCAGAAACATTGTAGTGTGTCTTTGTCCATCTTATTCACCAAGTCTGGGAGCAGGCAACTTCTAGCTCTTTCCTAAAGTCAAAATGATCGTGAAAGGCTTAGAATGAACTCAGGACATTGAGGCAACTATGCCAGTACAACTGAAGCACACAGAGCACTTGCACAACTGCTGCAGAAAGTGGAGAGTGAGAAGACAGAAGTGTTTGAGGGAGAATATTCTGAGGAGAGTTAATTGCATTGAGTGTTTTACTGTAATAATTTTTTAAAGTTGTTCACTAGTCATGCTGGGTGTGTGTGTGCACGCATGTGTACAAGAAGTCATACGTTGTGTGATGATGTTTGGTCAAAAACAGACTTCCTGGATACACAACAACAGAAATCCCATGAGGCTATAATGGAGCTGACAAAGCCCTATTGCTTAGCGACACCTCAGCTTTCATGTGGTAACACATTGATCTCCTGCCTGTGGTAACACTGGTATAAACAAAGAAACTGCACGACCACTCAAAGGAAAGCATATCACATGCAGCGATGGAGAGTGCGTGATTCTTGGTGTCAGTGGCTATGCTCTTGGCTACTGTATTTGCTAGCTTTCTACCCCTGTTTCAGCGTGTGTTCCTCTACATAGAAACAAGTTTGGCAGAACACTGGTGTTTCCTGTGTTTCTGGAGGGTATCACAGGACTCTGGAGGTCTGGGTGAGCCCTGTGACACCTTCATGGGGAGGAAGTCAATGCATCTCAGAATGGGTCCCTGTCGTTAAGCTGTGGAGGACTGGATTCAAACACAGGCACACATGGTCTGGTGAAAGGCAGCGAGTGTTGGAACAGGAAGTCCCGAGTTAGGAGGGAGAAGGAGAGCTCTGGACAGGGATAGTCTCTTTTCTTAGCTGAACTGAAGGCAGGGAGGGAGTTGGCTGCAATAAGACGTGGCATAGCCCCTGCACAGGCCAGAAGGTGATGACAGCAAGGTGCACAGAGACCAGCAGGGAGATCAGCATGACTGGCGCAGAGTGCGCAGGCAGCGGGCAGCTGGAAAAGAGGTCAGAGAGGTCACCAAGGCCGGCTTACACACAGCCTCTTCATTTCTTTGTTTAAGCAAAATTTGGTAATGCAGCTGATTTTATTCATTTGTACAGCCTCCCTTCAAACTTCCCAGTTAATTCAAGTGAGGAGAGTTTTGCCCCAGACTGATGGAGAGGTATAAAAAGTGCACAGTGAAAGCTGAAAAGACCAATTACTGAGAAAAACATAGCAACCCTGGGGCTAACGACATGGGTGGCGTGAGCTGCCCGATGCACCGGGGCACCCGCGGGTTTCTGTTCCTACTGCCTCGCCCATAACAGGTTAGAGGTTGGGCTGAACAATGAGGAGAAGGTGATAGGGAGGTGAAGATGAGACCAGAGGGCAGCTGGTTCAGGGACTGCGGCACATGAAGCCCCAGTTCTGACCCAAAAACCCTCCCGCACAATGGCGGCACCAGAGAGTGGAAACAGGAAACCAGCCAGTTGGGAGGAGGCTCTGAAGGAGAAAGCATGCAAGAGGAGACTCCAGGAAGAGAATGACTAGATCCCCAATTGCATCGAGCTGTGTTTCTAATTGCAAAGGGCGTGCTGAATGGCACACACAGCACTCACCCAGGTCTAAGCCCCACCCTGCGTGCCTAAGCCTTTGGTAGCCCTGGCCTGACCCCAGGAGGAAGGGAAAATATGAAGGGAGTGGGACCAGGGGCAGCAGCTCCAAGGGACAGAAGTCAGAGCCCTTGCAGAGGACTTGCAAGACCAACAAGGAGTCGCTAGGAAAAAGTGTCTGAGATCATGGACACCCCAAGCCACAGAGATGCTCCAGACCTGTGTTGGCCTGAGCCTTCCCCAAGGAGGCCGTGCCAGCTGAGGGGGTCCAGGAGCAAGGCGCAGAGGCAGCAAGGCGGGTCAGTCCCAGTCCTGCCAGCGCACGTCCAAAGCCAGCAGAGCCACCTCAACCCTGAGCTCTGGCTTGCAGCAAGGCCCCCCAGAACCCTTTCTCAAATGCCCCAGCACTACTTCTGGTCCTGCAAGGCTGCCGGGACTACTCAGCACGATGCGGAAAGTTTAAGGGGCTGGGATGAAGGAGCATCACTGTCAGGGGACCACAGCATCCATGGACCACTTCTTTGGATTTGTTTGTTTGTTGGTTTGTTTTTGTTTTGTGTAGGGTCTCACTACACAACCCAGACTTGTAGTGATCCTCCCGATTTCTGCCTCCCCAGTGCTGGGACTACAGACACGCACCACCACGCCCCGACTCCATCGCTGGCTCACCACACCCACATGCCAGCATGGTATGTGGAGCCGGGGATGGAAACCCTGGCCCCTGTGTTTATCTAAGCAACATGGACCACTTCTAATCAACAATAAGATCAAAGGTCCTCCATGTGGAAGAGATTAGCTCAAAAGCCACGCCAGCACTCAGAGTAGAAATGCTATAAATACACTTCCCAGAAGGAAGGAAGCATTTGAGGATGGGTCCTTCCTGTCGTTTCACCTCGCTATCAGCCAGCTTTCTAACAAAGCAGAAAGTAAGAATAATTTCAGGTTGCTGGGTGTCTTGAAATAGCCCTTCTTCTTCCACTGAAAACAAAAGTGAAGGGTGGACTGAGACATCCCAAGAGATTTTGTTTGGCCAACCAGGCTGGACCCTGCTTTTCAAAAGAACTATCCATGAACACAGAGGCCTCAATCATAAATTGCCAACCTCCGATATGCTGTCCAGCAGGGAAGGCGAGGGGAGAGGGTAGGCGCAGTGAGCCTAGGAAAAAAACCAGGAAGCATCATTTGTGGAAGCCTCTCCTCCCTCCAAGGAGCTCCACACAGGAGCATGGCTCCCAGGCACTTGAGCAAGCTCCGACCTGCAGAGCCTTTAAGGGAATTAATCACTTTCTGCCTGGGTGGGCCCCACGCAGGATACTTCTCCCCACCATCTGGATCTCAAGTCCAGGTGTGACTCAACTATGCCCTCCCAGGGAAGGAGGCCAGGCTGAGGGCTGGGGTCCATTGTTCCACATGGCCCCAAGCCTGGCTTCCCCAGAAAGGCCATTGCCGAAGGGAAGGAAAAGGACAGAGTAAGGTCTCCCACCATCAGCCCCACAGAGTGAGCTCCATGGCAACCTTCCAGAGCCCTGCACAAGACTTGTGGTGAAAAATCGAAGCAATCAAGCAGGGTGGCAGTATTTGCTAAAAGAGAGATGCATTCTTCTTGCAACTCATTTTGCACCAGGCTGTTGAGCTCAGAAGCCACAAGAGACAGGCACGCACAGGACCCCACTGCAAGAGGGGGGTACAGCAGATGCTCTGCCCTCTTGTTTGGCAGTCAAGGGAAGTGGAATCCAAAGGGGAAGTGACCGGCTGACACCCTGTGGGGCTCTCAGGCCCTGCTGGCATACCTACATCCTTCACTGCTCACATGACTCTTGTCCTCTTCAGCTCCAGAGTGGCAGCTCTGCTTACTGTGTCATGGGTCCTCTACACAAAAATGTGGACAGTTCTGCACAAACTGGGGGATGATGTCCTGCCCTTAGAGCTGATGCCCACAGCAGGTACACAGATAGGTGAGTTTAGTGCAACCGGATTTTGGCCCCCGTGCACCACTGGCCCATGTCCTGGTGCAGAGCACAACCTCAAAGTGGCACACACAGGCCCCAAGCTCCAGCCCACACTGGTGTGGGTGCAGCCTGAGGCCACCTGGTTTCTGAGCTTGCACCCCTGACCACGGTGTGGGACCATGCCCCCAGTTTTCTCTACCATCAGCTATCCCAGGAGCTCACATCTTTTCCTCACTGGCTGACCTGCCCTCTCTCCTCCTCCACTCCAAGCTCACTTCAGCCCCAGCAGCCATGTGTCACTCCTTGCTATATCATTCTGTGCCCCAACTGTCTGTGACTAACAGCTCAGACTCAGACAGCATCTACAGCAGGGATTGGCCAGCTAGAGCCCATGGACCAAATTGGGCCTGGGCCTGTTTGTGTAATTAAAGTTTTATTGTTACACAGCTGGATCCAGACACTGGTATATTTCCTATGACAGTTTTTGAGTGGTAGTGACAGTTGATAGGTAGCACAGGCCATCTCACCTATCGTGTTTCCTGCCTGGCCCTTCACAGAGAAAGCTTGCTGACTGAATCTAGAGTGATCCTTTCTGAGGCTCTTAACTAACATAACTAGTAGATAACAAAGCCAGGTTTTGAACCTGAGTCCGCTATCTCTTTACCTGATTTCTCAGGCAAAAACAATGACTCTGCCATGTCATCACACCCTCACCTCACCCCCAAAACTTTTTGGATAAGAAGCACATAGATGCCCAAGAGTCTGCTCTGTTCTTTGGCCCCAAGCAGGGTCCACACACCAGCCTCCCCTTTTCAATTCCCTCAGCTCAGCTTCATGATAAACTGCCACTGTGCTCTCTTTTGAGTTGGTGTGCCCGTTTCAGCTGTGCACCCTCTGCCTTCATGCATGGAGAGGAACAGCCAATCAAAGGGACTGGAGAGAGGAGGACACTGAGACATTCTGCAGCTCTGGGGCCTGATGGCAGTCACATTCACTTGTCTGCCCTCAGAGATTCCACAGCTTCTTAGGACACAGAAAAAAGGAGAAACATGTTCCGACTGAACACAAGAGGAAAAGCTTGGCCAGTGGGGCAGCCACTAAGGGCTCACAGAGGCCTGGGATTGCCAACCCATTGGGCAAGGAGGCACCTGTCTGGGAGCCTGCTTTGTGCCAGGCACTGGCAGGACAATATGTCATCTCTACAGCATGTGCCTGAGGCTGGATGACCACCAATTTACAGGTGGAAAACCTGAAGCTCAAAATCAACTTAATTTCTCAGTTTGGTCAGTGGCAGGTGTGGAATTCAAACCAGGTCTTCTCAATCCCTGAATTTAGCCTCTCTCTTAACAAATGGCTAAGAACAATCAAAACTCAAGACAGCAAGAGGATCCCAGGTGGTCAGGCTCTTTCCTGGAGAGGCTGTCATCCCACCCAAGCTATTTCCCAATGAAATCTTTAGCAATGCCAGCAAAATGGAATCGCAAAACCACAGTGAAATCCCACTGCTATTCTGCCTTACCCCACCCATGTGCTGGGGCCCATGTCACCAAGGAGCCCCTTCCTTCTCCTCCCTTCCTCCAAGTCCATGGTGTCCTTGTTTTCAGGGATTTGTTCATAAAACTCCCTCCCCATTGCTTCATGGACTCCCAAAGGTGCAGGAAGCCCTGCATCTGTTAGTGTCCTGCTACTTTTAACCCTACAGGTGCCAAGTGGTGGGGATGCTAGAGAGGAAGGAGAGACACCACATGAGCCAAGACCAGCCAAAGCTGCCCCTGATGGCACCAGCAGGGCATATGTGGAGTTCAGTTCAGGTGCCAGTGTGTGGGTTGCAATCTGAAGACTGCCACTTGCCCTCTGTATCATCTCAGACAAACTCCTCTGGGCTTCAATCTGCTTGGCAGAAGAGATACGGCACCAACCTCTCTGGGAAGTGAATGAGTTAACATTTGCACTGTTTCAGAACACAAGCAGTGTGCAAGCATTGGCCTTGAGGGAAGGCCAGATGCAAGTGTGAGTTAAATCTCAACACATGCATGTTTTCACGTATCTACATTTGCATTTGTTTTGACTTTCACTAGGGCTATTAGAGTCCTTCCAAAATACTTTATCCTATTTCCCCCTAGGGAGGGTGCAGCACAAAGACGAGATCCACACTGAGAGTGAAATGTAGCAAATAAAAGGCTGATGGGTCAGTGCCCATGCAGCACTGACTGTGTAAAACATCAGCTTTGCAGAGACTTCAGATCCCTTTCTACACGTTCCGTTCGTTTTTCCATAGAAGGTATGGAGGGCCCCCACGGCTGAGGTTCTAGAAGCGCACCTGGACTTTCAGATTCTAAGCGCTCACCCAGCAGCCTGAGGGTGCTTCTATCATCCAGAGTGCTGGAGGAGACGCTGCACAGTCCACAGGTGCACGGGGCAAGAAAACCAGGTGGGCTGGCTAGTGTCCACCTCAGAGTCAACCTCTGCCCACCTCTGTTTTTCCCTCTCTTCCAAAACTTGTTTAGCATTGAGAACGACTTTAGTTGTCTTCTAACTTCACGGGCGAGTCAATTAATATTCTATTCTTGTTTTGAAATTCTGTACCATTTTTATTGTTTTATGTTGCTTTGTATTTTTTAATTTTTGAAAAATATTTCTGAAATGAATACATAACATGAGATTAATAAAAGGTTGCATAATGTAAAAAATTATTTACAAAATTAAATGAATATAACAATAAAAATTGTTTAAAATAAACATGAAAAAGAGTTTACAGATTAGTTATATAATAATTCACTCTGTGCCAAAATCAACAAACTTATATTCATATAATTAGAATTCTCAAAGTAGGATGGGGTACATAATAAATATTTAAAGATTTAAAATTTCTGAATTTAGTTAAAATTATTGTAACACATTTCCAAAAAACATGAACCTTTTGTTCAAGAAACATGAATTATACCAAGGTACACAAAAAGGAAATTGTCCAAAACCATTAAAGCATATATATAGAAAAAAAATTAGCTATGGAAGAACAAAGTTGAATAGCATCCTATTGCACATTAGAGCAAAAAAAGAGCAAGTGGGTAAGAAACTAGACATTTATTCAAAGGACTGAAAAAAAAGGATCTGTCCTCATTGAATTTTATACTGAGCAAACATACCTGTGAAAACCAAAAGTAAAATATTTTCCCGTTATACAAACTCAAAATATTCTAATACCTCCAGACATAGCATATAGAAAATAACAAAGACCATAACCCAGAAGGCAAGAGAAGTTACTGTATGGTCCTGGATAAAGAAGAAAGAGCTCCAACTGCCTGTATTATAGGGTAATAATAATAAGCTTCTCTTCTGGAGGGTTAACAACCTAAGTTTGCAGACCAAAAATTAGAGAAAAAGAAGGGCTGCAAAGTCAGCCAACATTTTGGCCCTAGCCTTTCAAGGTCAATGAAGACTCAGGACATAAGAGATCCTGTACTGTAACATCATGGAACTCAGCTGTGTCCCAAATTTTCTGATCAAGGAGATTATGGGGCTACAGAGCAAAGTGATTGATGATGTAGAGTGTGCCTACGGGGAGTCACATGGAGAGAAAACATTCTCTCAGGCTTTCACAGAGTGCACATTGATCAAGCAATGGTTGTGACTCATCCACATGGCTGACACTGACAAAGGATCTACAAACTGGGGTACAGGTTTTCAGCATAAATCCTGAGGAGATTTGACTGATCTTATCAGATATAAAAGTTACATTTCTTGTTATATAGGTCTTGCTTCATCTTGGTCTTAACCATCCAGCAGAAAAGTATAAAAAGTAAAGCCATATTAATATGCTGAGCTGTAAAAGGCTCAAGTCAACAACTTCTGACATAGCCAGTAGTCCATACTAGACTATATTCCAATATAATCCAGCATGGACTACTGGACTTTATTAGAGTATTTGGATGAATTCACGCAACTACAATATTTAAATGACAATGGAATACCCTTTTCTGACAAAACTAAACAAAAAAGGGGATACAAATGAATGACCATTTTGTATCTGTATATTCAAAACAGGATAGATATACAGCTACTTTCTCTTAATTGTGGACAGGATATCATGTCTGCATCTTGTACAATGAAGAACCACTAAGATAATGATATGCAATGTATTAATTATTGAAACTGTCTTACTAATTGGTTTTGAAACTATCACATTGTGACAGTTTAAAAAATTATTTTTAAAAAAGAAAAGAGAGCTCTCAAAATGGTAGTTATGCAGGACTATGTAAAATATAATTATATTAGACAAACCCATTTAAAAAGTCATTAAAGATTTCCACAAAACAGTATCAATCTTACGTCAAGTTATATACGTATTTTTTCATGTGTGTGTGTGTGTGTGTGTATAAAAACAAGGAGGAACTAATACAATGGAAAATGGAAATACACTTCATAAAGTTTCTAACACTAGGAGAAAATATTATGCCATATCTTATAAGGTAGATTGTAAGTCAAACAAACTATAAATAATAAAACAAAAATTAAAATTAAACAATATTCATGAAGTTAATAAAATATTAATTCAAAATTAAGTTAAATATTTCAAAACAATATTCAGAAATTAAAATTAAATTGTGAATCCAACTAAGGGACCAGAATGTAGTGTATCATATGCATGAATCCGTAATCAATTCAGAGTACTCACATAGTATTTGATTAGGTTAATATATACAAAAATATCAACTAAGAAAAAGTTTTCATGATAGTAAAACATAACTAAAATACTAGAATGGCAAATATATGACCAGCACATCTAACAGTTTAAGGATAGGATATCATACAAAGTTCTAGTATGTGGTGGACATGGACAGTGTCCATGACACTTACTAGTGGCCAGGGGTCATTTGTGGGACTGAGCAACTGCTATTTCCTTGATATCCACCCTGTAGACCCAGACAGAATCATGACCCATAGGGTTTAGGAGAAGTCCATTTGTAGAGTATGATGATGGAAATATCTTGCTGCTGTATACAAAAGAATAACTGAAGTTCAATCCCCAGCACCACAAAAAAAAAAAAGAATAATTGAAAGACTGCTGTTGTTTACTTCTTTTTTCTCCTGTGTTTAATTCTTTGCCCTATTCTATGGGTTCTTTCTGTTCTCATTCATGGGGTTGTGGTCATTTTGATCCCTATCTAGAATATATTTTAGTAGTCTGTGTAGGGTTGGCTTTGTCATCATGAAATTAGTTGTTCTTTGTCATGGAAGAATTTCACTTCTCCATTAAACTTGAAAGAGAGTTTTGTAGGGTATATCAGTCTGGGTTGGAATTTGTTTTCTTGAAAGACTTGAAGTACTTTGCTCCATGCTCTTCTTGACTTGATGGTTTGTGAAGAGAAATCTGCCTTTATTCTGATGGATTTTCCTTTGCTTTTTTTATATTTTATTAATTTTATTGAGAAAGAAGTAGCAATGAGATAGTTTCAAAACAGTTTATTGGAACAGTTACAATAATTAATACACTGTATATTGTTGTCTTTGTAGTAGTTATTCCTAGTACAAAATGCAGACATGATATCTTGTCTAAACACTATTAGTTCAAAACCTTCTTCTCGCTGAACTAAGAGAAAGTAACTTTATATTTTTGCTATTTTGTATATACAGATATAGATGTTTTCTATTACAGAATGGTCCATTTATATCCCCTTTTCTGTTTCCTTTTGTCAGAGATGTGTATTCCATTGTCATTCAAATACTGTTATGAATATATTAATGAACTCAGCAGAGTAATCCAATATAGTCCAGTAGTCTATAATAGTAGTGGGTTATCTGCAAGACATGCAGTGTCAGAAGTTGTTGACTTGAGCCTTTTACAGCTCAGCATATGGAGTGCTTCTTCAGCTATAAAGAATGATAAACTCAAAGCCTTCATATTTAAGTGGACGCTACTTGAAGATATACTCATAAGTGAAATAGAACAGACCCACATGTGTAGATATCAATCATATTGTCTCCCTAGTGTAAGAACTCAGGAGAAGAAATAAAAATAGAAAGGTATAATGCAATTAAAAGAAAAGTGAGAACTTGCAGATTAAACAACAAAGAGAGGGCAAGGAGAAAAGCTAGGAAACATGACAGGGACAAAGCCATACATTTATATGCACAAGATGGTTAAGGCAATGATCTTGAGAATCTTCAGCAGGTTTTCGACTCTAGCAATTAACTGGTAGGATTTTCACCCTAACTAAATATGATGATACCTGTGGGTTTTCCTTCAACTGTGATGTTTCTTTTCTCTAAAGGCTTTTAGTATACTGTTCCTGTGTTGAATTTCTGGGATCTTGATTATTATAGGTCTGGGTGTGTTTTTAATTGGATTGACGTTATTTGGAGCTCTGTATGCTTCAGTTATCTGAATGCCAGATTGTTTCCCCATATTTGGGGCGTTTGCTGCCATTACCTCTGTCCATATTCTTTTTATATCATCTGTATTGACTCCTTTGTCATTAATGCCTATTAGTCTCACATTGTTCATCTCTGCATCATCTTGCAGATGTTGAATTATTTTTCCTGCATCCTAGTTGTTTTTAAGAGATCTCTTCTTATCTTTTCTCTAGCTGCAATGGTGTCTTCAAGGTCTAAAAATCTATTTTCACTTTCATTCAAACAGCTTTGCCAGCTTGTGATTAAGGTTTTAACTTCCTGTCTGTCACTTTGAATCTGCTTCATGAATTCTATTTCTTTCCTATATTGCTCATTCAAGGAGTCCACCATTTTTATTTTCTCCTCTATTTTTTATCACTGTTTTCTTTAGAAGCACTTAATACTTCTTTCATTAATCATTTTTTATTAATTCAGAAATTATTTCTGATTTGATTTCCTCTACACCTTTCTGCAGTTGTTTCTTTATTTCAGATGCTACTATTTCAGAGAGTTCAGGTGTGTGTTTTCCAATTGGGTCTTGCCTGTAGCTTCAATGCTATTGTCTTTCGCATTTGTTCTAGGTGGGCTCGGGGCCTGAGAATGCATTTTGTTCCTTCTCTTTGTCATTTTGCATAGCACTGCCTTCTGACCTTTGGGTGTAGCTTGAGTGTGGCTGCTCTGTTCCACTTCTTCCTGCTGTAGCCCTCGGATGTGAACTCTCTGTGCCACTCTAGCATGATGCTCTGCTCCTGGATCAGTTGAGTGGGTCTTTCCTGTAGCATCTCTGCAGGGACTTCTGCCTCAGGGTTCCACACAGGGCCTATCTGATGGAGGAAGCTCCACACACATGCCAGGCCTCTGCACTGGCTGGAGTGAGGGTCCAGTGGGCCCCAGGCAAGCCTACTCACATGCTGGGCCTGACTGCTGGCTGGAAAGAGGGTCTTGCCGGTCCTGTGCGGTCTCACTCCTATCTTTGTTTTTGTCTTTGTTCTTATTTATGTTCTTCTATTTAAAACAAATTTTTCAAAAGACAACTTTGCACAAGGTGACAAGATTCCCCATAAGTGCCTAGCAGCCGGCCTTTCTACCACTTAAGACTCACCCTAAAGAGCATCACCTACTCTGTTTATCAGCTTAGGTCCCAAATTACTTTGACTTTCCTAGAGAACTTCGTCCATTTTAAAGAAATAAGTATCTCTACCCATGGAGACCCTGAGGAGTGTGGGCAATGGGCTGAGTGCATGCCCTCGTGCCAACGTGGAGTAGGGGGCTGGTTTTGCTTCCCAGGCATCCTAGCCCTCTTGGCAGGGGCTGTCTGATGTAAACTTGCTTTACAGATTAGAAAATTCTGGCAAAGGTTTCCTAAGCTTTGGTCTTCTGTTAATAAAGTCTATGTCTTGCACAAGAAACTATCAGTCCGTAGCTAGAAGCCAGGCACACACTGGGCCCTCTGGCATGAGATGAAGGCACCACAAGTGGACCAGCAGAACCGGCAAGGAGGGACCGGCAGGCCCAGCCCGCACTGCAGCAGTAAGCGGTCCTGTGAGACACTGAGCTGCGTGGGAGGCCAGGCACGGTGAAAGGTTGCCATCCTGCCAGGCCCAGAGCTGGCTGGCACCAGGAGAGCCTGCAGCGGACAGCAGGGCTCATCCTGGACCTGAGCATCCCAGGCAGGATTTGCCTTCCTGGAAAGGCCACAAAGGACAGACCTGGAAACTGCTGTTGCCACATGCTACAAGGCAAGTCCTGGGTTGCCCAGATCCTAGATAATGCCCCTGTGACCAGTTCCACACAAAGGAGGGGCCTGGCTGTAAAGGCAAACACCAGGTCTGTGTGGAACCAGCATCCCTGCAGCTCTTGGTGGCCAGAGCTCTGAGCACCTAAGTGGACCTCACCTGCACTGTCACAGTGGCCTCCCTGCACTACAAGGAAGGTTGCGGAGGCCAGAGCCAGGCGGAAAGTGGGTGTCTGAGTTCTGAGCTGAACACAAACACCCATTCCAGAACCTTCCCCAAAGAGGACAGCAGCATTCTCACGTGGCTTCAGACCTGCCCAGGTTCTGGAGCCAAGAACAGAGGCGAGACAGCCCGCAAGCCAGCTGCAGCAGTGCCCAGACCTGCGGCCAAGGACGCCAACTTTACACTTTGCCCACTGAGGCAAGCACACAGGGTCTCTGCTGCCTATGACTATATTTTCTCCAGAGTAACTCTAAAAGCTCTCTCTCTGATGGTCCCCACCAATCTGTTCCTGACTCCCTTCCTGTTGTCTATTCCTCCAACCCTAATCTCAACATCTAGGCCAAAATATTCTAATGTCATTCACACCATCCAATCCTCATTAAGATAGTGGCCCCTTTACTCTTCCAGCTTTTTACATCTTGAAAGGAACACAGAGAACAGGAACCATCCCAACCAAAGGAATGAATACTTACCGGTAAAATTTCAGCCATGTAGAGGTGGAGAGGAAGACATTTGAAGCAGAGCAAAGCTGCCTTGTACCCATTAATACCCCACAGAGACACCCTGATTCCCCTCCCTGCATTAGGCTGCCCAAGGGCTTGCTTCCTTTTAGGAACACCAGTCATGGCACACTTTCTTATACCCAAGGTGGGTGGGGGAGGCACAAGGGCCACTTCTGAAACTCGGTGGCCATTTGTCAGAGTCACCAGTACGGGGAGAGACATGGACCCTACCTGGTAGACTGCAGCTGTCTTCTGGTCCCAGTCCCCTGATCCTCCCCCAGTGCTATGAGCCACCTCCCCCACAACCTCTCCACAAATTACTGTCTGAGCCAACCAGTCTCAGCCATTTGCAAAGAACGTGGGCACCCAGGTGACATCAGACCACACCTGTTCACAGGAAGGCCAGCAGTGGCACAAAAGAAAGCTAGCTGGCTCATTGTCCCACCTCCAGGCAGGGGCTAGATGCAACACAGCACGGTGTCCCCACTGTGCACAGATGCTACTAACACATGCAACCAGAAACAAGAGCCATCGGGGTGGACCCAAGATCAGGACAGCGAATGTCACCCCATCACTTGACAGTAACAGAATGGGATCACGTGCAGCCCTGAGGACATAGGTCAGTCCACTCTCCCCCCTCCCCGTCGTCCTGCCTACACACACTGGTATGCACAAGAATAAGTGCACACTGCATACACGCGCACATATACACACTTGCTGCAGCAGGCATCCTCCTGGTGTTCTCTGGGGAGAGCTCCCCTGGGAGATCAGTGCCCAAGAAGGTAACAAATGGGGAAGAAAGAAGGGAGGGCTGGAAGGGAAGCCTGACCACGAAACAGTCACCTCCCAACTCTGGGTCCAGGAGGCCAAGCGCCTATCTACCCCATCACATACCTCAAACAGACCAGGAGTCCTGGCAGGGATGTCACCATAGAGAGGATAGACAGGGCCACTTCTCAGGCTGCCTGGAGACCAAATCACACTGCAGGCACAGTACCAGGCTCTCTCTCCCTCCCCACCCATCTCCTGCTCTCCCTTCCAGTCCAGGAACAACAGGCTCTGACCGTCGTAAGGAAGATGAAGTAGGCGAGCAGGCAAAGGGGCCTCAAACTGAGTACGGCAGGGACCTCAGGCCTGCCAGGGAAGGCCACCTGCACCGGGCGCTCCGCCCCTCCGCCCTCACTAGGCCTTGCGGACAAGGGACAAGCACGCAGCCACAAGCATGCGCACGCGTGCACACGCTCTCTCACTCTCTCTCTCTCTCTCTCTCTCTCTCACACACACACACACACACACACACACACACACACACACACACACACACACACACACACAAACTTCCTCAGGCCCTGCAGGAGCCCAGGGAGGCCCCAAGTGCTACGGGGCCCGCTGACAGGAGGCGCACGGCAGTGAAGCAGAAGGCAGCTTGCTTCCCAGTACATTTATTGGAGCCTCGGTTAAGTGAATGCGGATCAGGAGTCCCCGGCCACAGCCCCCTCAGCCCACCTGGAGCGGGGCTCCAGGAGTCCGTTTCCATTTTTTTTCCATTATAGACAACATTATTAAAAAAAATAAACTTTACAATAATACATTTTCGCTCATCTGCGGGGTATTATTTTGATAGCTTCGTTTCTTAGAAAAAGGAAAGAAAAGGAGACCACAAGATCTATGTATGCGGGCGTGTATATACACCTATGTGGGGAAAGGAGCCTCGCTCTGTACAGACAGCTGACGTGTGTCTTGGAAATGAGGAGAGAGTGGAAGCGAGGAGGGGGCAGGACTGAGCTCGGGAGCCCAGGCGGCGCTGTGACTCTGGTGCCACTGAGGTCTCTTCTGCGCCCCTCTGTGGCCCTTCTCCTAAGGGGAGCCCCACCAAATGGACCCAGAGAAACCAAGAAAGCCAGTAACATCATATTTGACTTCGGCATTCCTACCATTAAGAAGGAAAATACAGCCCAGAGCTTGCCCCCAGGTCCCCCCACACTCTACAGTTGGGGGGACCAAGCACAGCGAAGGGTCTCCCACACCAGATGCAGCCCCACCCAGCCACTGGCAGGCAGGAAGGTAGCAAGTCATCTCCACTTCCATCCCCGCGGCTGGCCCGCATCTTCACTGACTGGTGCCCACGTCCAGACCCTGGCAGGTCCTCAAAGTGGGCATCTGGAGAGAGCAGCTGCAGGTGTCCTGACCCAGCCTGCACTGGTTACAGCACGGTTACTTCCACACCAGGGGTCTCGCCTTGGCCTCTTGCTTCAGAAGGGTCCAGAGATAAAAATGCTGAGACAGTAGAGGGCATTGGTAGAGCCTGTGCCCTCCTCGGCACTAGATGTCCCCTACCAGGGGACCCCTGGGGTGGCTCTCAGGCTGCCCGCCTGCTTGTCTGTTTGGTTTAGAAAAGCTTCTCCAGAACAGAAACCTGGGAGAAAACAGGTTCAGAGACAAGGTGGGAAAAAAAATTTTTTTTGCAAGGTGTGTGTGTGTGTGTGTGTGTGTGTGTGTGTGTGTGTGTTGTACGTGCGCGCGCGCACGTGTTCGTGTGCGTGTGTGTATGTGTGTGTGTGCGTGTGTGTATGTGTGTGTGTGCGTGTGTGTTTCCATTTTCTCAGGCAGGAGTTCTGTAGCTTGTAGAAATCTCTCAGCGCAGTCCCCAGCACCTACAAGGCCAGTTTCAGCATCAAGATGGGGAGCACAGTGAAGGCAGCCGTTGGTCGAGCTCTGCTGAGGCCTGAGTTCGGTTTGATCACCTTTTTGCTCCCTGGGATGATGTTTGTCGTGAGCTGAGTCCACAGTAGAAGCAGAAACAGAGAGAGAGTGATAAGGACACCACCATCAACAACAAGATCCATCCACAAGGCTAGAACCATACTCCACCCCACCTCCAGGGCCATCCAGGGACCTTTCTGTCACTCAGAGGTGGAGCTGGGCTGCCATAGGGTTGCACAGGGCAGAAGGACAGGCTCTGAGCTCTCAGGTGCAGGATGTGGGCAGCACATTGGGATGGATGAGGGAGACGTTAGAGACTCAAGAGGAGAAGGTCTGGAGACCTGGAGGACTTGATTCTAGAGGGTACAGGGGAGGAGGAGTGCACATTCTCCCCATTTCTAATGTGCAGGCCACCTCTCCCCCAGAAGCCTGCCTGAGCTTCTCTCACAAAACCTGAGCTGGCCTCTTCTCCTCCAAGTTACCATCCTGGATCTTCTTGTCCTACACACTCCTTCAAGGGAAAGGCTAGGTCTTTATTCAGCTCTATACCTCATAAATATCATGGACCCAGCCCTGTGCAGGTTTTAAAGAGTTAAGAAAGTGTGAAAGGGCCTCTGCTCAAAGCAGCCACTCCCTAGAGAGGCAGCTACAGACTCTAGCTGCAGCCTTCATACTCCTGCAAAGCCACACCAGCAGAGGGACGCCTACTCAGGTCCTGATGGGCCCAGCAGCTCTGGGATTCGGGAACTTTGAAGCAGCCTGCTCTGGGCCAGTCTCCTGCACCCCTCCCCTAGTCTGCTCCCACTTACCTCTGTGAAGCACATGCTTAACTCTTTGGAGTTGTTGGCCTTCAAGCCCTGCTCCTGCGGGACAGAAGACATGAATAAGTCTAGGTCACCAGGCTTTTCTGGTGACTCAGACAAGGACCTGCCATGCCCTGTCAACATCATGAAGCTACAGTGCACAGCAAAGAGCACCAGGTAGGTCCATCCAGCACAAAAGACCCTTAAGCCACTAGCCCCTGGACAATCTGGACTCCTGAAAACACAGGCCTGGGCCTTCCTCTCCAGTTCACAACATGGTGTAGCAATCAGCCACTTCTATGTATGTCTCCGTACTTGGAGCTCTTCAAAGGCAGGAACCAGGTTTCTCTTCCTTGCAGGAATGATGTTCAGCTTACAACAGAAACTCAACCAATGTTTTACCAGATGCATGCATGACTGAATACATGAATGGATGCTACAGATCAGAAATGGCATCCTGGTGCCAGCTCCTGTTTCCCTCTGTTGCTAGAGTTTTATGGAAAAAGATCATTAAGTCCTCACCTGGGCTGAAGGAGAAAAGGAGCTGTGATCGATTAACAATGTCTGCACTGGTGCATATTAGGCAGATACTGGGCATTTTTGCCAGGCCATTCCCATCCCAAACAGATGTGCCGCACCTGGGACATCTTTGGAGAGATGAGGAATGGGAAAGAAAGCCTGGTGTGATGACGGTTCCAGAATTCTCTACCCTGGCACAAATATAGGGAGGCTATGCCCAAAAAACAGTCCTTTGTTACTATCATCATAATAAAGATCCATGGGAACCAGCTGGGGATGCAGGGCTTCTATCCTGACTTCCAATAGCTTATTTCCCATGATACTTGCCGGGAAGTTCTGGCCACTAAAAGCAACTGCGAAGCCCAAGAAATTATGCCTAAATCATTGCTCTTGGTCAGATGTATCAATAATGCCTTGGACATTAGAGGCAATCGACCACCCAGGACATCTGGTCAGCTAAACAAGGTCCCAGCTGTCACAAAGAGACCCTGGCCAAGAGTAGAGTCATTGTCTGGTAGAGAGAGGATCATAATGATGGTGCCAGCAGCAGTAATGGAACCAGATCCTGGCCAGGAGGACTCTACTCAAGACCACAGCACTCATGTCTCCAAGTGCCACATTATAGTCCAGCCATCTCACCAACCACATCCCTCTGCACAGGTCCTAGATCCTGGGACCACAGTGCCACTCTAAGCAGAGGCATGATAGGCCACTGCAGGGACCAGAACATGACACCTACCTCAGAGGTCATGATCACCCTGTGCCACCTTCTCTCTCCCACCCCTTCACCAATTTGCATACAGTCACATCAGTCCTTACCTGTGCCATGCATCACCCAGCACCTACTTGTATCTGCCATCACTTCCTGGTGTAACTGTCTAATTGTGGCACTGCTGTCCTGATCCTTTGCAGGTCTCTAACTTCCACTCCCCATGGTGCTGGCTAAAGATGGAGCCCATTGAAAATCACAGAAGCAGACAGCCCCCACGGTCTCAAGATCCTACCCCATGTCAATCAAAGCCATTCCATTTTTGTTTGTTCCATACAGAGAACTTACACATCAATTTTTTTAAGTGTACTGCTTGACAAGACAATGAGACTAGCTGTGCTCTACAACAGAGCCACACAACATCCTATGATGGGTGCCAGCTCTCAGGCAGGTCCTAGGCTAGACACTGCCAGTTTAGCACAGTGCAATCCCAAGCTCAACCCACACAGAGGAGCCCACAAAGCCCCTGAGCCCCAAGCACAGCGTGTCCTTCAGCAGCTCCACCAGGTGTGCAGAGATAGGATCTGAAGGCCGGTGCCCCTGGAACACCTGGCCTAGGACTGCATTCTGCTGGTGAATGAGCAGGACCTGACAAGTTCCTCCCAACAGAGAGAGGGGCAGGGGTGCTGGCAGAGCTTACACAGGGAAGCCAATAGGGGAAAGCAAGTCCCTCAGGACCTTTGGGTCAGGGCTGGCCAACCACAGCACTAGGTGCAGGGTACAATGGGTCACCAATGCTGCTCTGAGCCTTTCCTTCCAGTGCTGCCAGACTAGAGCATGGGTTTTTGTCGGCACAGACCCGCAGCAGGTTTTCACTGTCTACACTGCAGTACCCTCACTCTTCATGTCCACAGCACAGGCCCCTCATACAAGGTCACTGGAAAATAGAATGATCAGCAAAAGGCTTGAGAGGCCAGAGCTCTGGGCCCAGCCTGGCCCCTATAATGACGAGGGGCAAGTGTACTGAGCCTTGGTTTCTCCATCAAATAAGGACAGACCTCACCAGCTACCCTGACAAAGCTAAGTGTGCATCACTCACTGGAGGAGGCACAAGTCAGAGCCAAGCCCCTTTTTCCATCCCAAGGCAGAGCCACGAGCAAAGCAGTCAGAGGTCAGGAAGGGGCCAGGAGGTGATCCCCAGGCGGCCAGCCTCCTGCTCTCTGCCAGCCTTCTACAGCCTCTTCACAGCAGATGACAGCTTGGGATGCAAAGGTCCCAAAAAGTCTCCACCCCACAAGATTTCCAGAACACATGGAGCAGACAGCACCAGCCTCAGTAACCTCACACCTGACAGCCAACTTGGCCTTTACAATGGGGATGGCTGACCAGAGGCAGACATATCTGAAAGTGGCACATGCATAGGGAGGTGCAGAGAAAGAAATTCCACTACCTGATGCAAGCAACCGGGGCTCAGACCTAATGCCTCCCCCCTCACCAACTGGGGAGCCACCTCCCCTAAATGAGCCTCAGCCTTGCCCCCGAAAGCCTCATAGCTTCCCAAGAAGTGGGATTGACACCTTACCAGAGAATAAGCCTCCATACAAGCATCTATGGGCCCAAAATCCCAACGAGGACAAAGGCCTTAAGTAGCCACTGTCCTCTAGAGCTGTGACTCCTCAAGGTTGGCTCTCTCTACCTCTGTTACCCTTGGGATACCCCAAGCCCTGCCTGGCCCCTGCTCTGAAGCTCTCAGCCCCTTGAGATAGGTAAGATCATGGTCTTTGGGTAACAGCACTCCCAAAGGGACAGGCCTATGCTTCTAGGATAGCAGGACAGCGTTTCCCACAGCTATCCCTGTAACACTGTAGTAGGCAAAGGGCCCTTGTGGGACAAGCTGACCCTATGGGCTGTGAACAGCAGCAGGACAAGGACGTCAGCAGTAAGGCCAGCTTTGTTCTAGAACTATTTCCCACAGAGGCCCCTTTGCTCAAGAAGTTGGAAGTTACCATCCTCTCATTTGCTGCCAACCTCTGACCCTACACTGTTCCCCAACAGCCAAACTGAAAGCCCCAGAGCTTTGCCCGCCTGTGCAGGTGCCAATGACTCAGTCTAAAGCTGTCCAGGCAGATGGATGGCTCACTGGCTCTCTCCATGTTCCTTGCTCTGTTTCTGGGCCCAACCCCAGGTCCCAGCCCTTAGCCTCCTGTCCCTCTGCATCCTTACTCCTGTGGTTCTCCCCTTCCTCCTCCATGACCTGCCCACATCCTATTTCTCACCTCCAGATAGAGACAGGGGCTCCTAAGATGATCTGCAGACTCCAGTGTCTCTCCCCTCCAGTAAGTCTCCACCTGCCCCTCCACCTGGGAAGCCCTCACGCTCTGATATCTGATCTTTATCCTTTCAGGCTTGGAAGAGGTTTTCCCTTGTCATGAGTCTTTGGTTTCCACCACTCTTTGTTTAAAAAGCACCCTTCCTCCCAGGACCTCGCCTCACCTGTCCTCCAAGTGTGACCATCTTCTCCCTCAGAAGCATTCAAGTGAGTTGCCTGTCCATCCCAGCAGTATGAGGACCGATGTACTGGATGATTGAGCTTGTCCTCAGAGCCCAGGACAGGTGACATGCAGTAGGACTTTATGCCAGATAAATGAACACATGCCCTGACGGCCACTGTATGCCACACTCTGGCTTGTGTCCTGGGTGCAACACCCATCCCCACAGCAGAGAGCCAGGGAAGGAGATAGTGGTGGCTGCTGAAGTTGCTTCAGGAGGAGTGACAGACGTTTTGGTAGCCCCTCCAAACTGATTTCTAAATCTCCTACGATGGGCCCAGAGGTGAAAGTGGCTGGCAGAGACAAGGGTCAGTCCTAGGAAAGGCGAGTATCCCACTGATCTGGGGGAACTGGCAGACTGATGTTTGGAGCCCAAAGCAATCCGAGGGGAATGTCAGAACTGAGCGAGCAGGCCAAGGCCAGGCAAAGCCCTGACCGCTGCCAGTCTTCCTCATCCACAATGCATACCCTGATTCAGGTGTCATAAGACTAAAAGCCTCCAGCCCAATCTTGCCACATCTCCAACAGCACTGTCTGCACCCTGCCCTTCCCAGCTCTTCATGCCCAGAGGCGTCCGGGGGGCCAGCACTGGGCACAACTTCTGAGAAGACATCCAGGCCCTGTGTGAAAAGCCGCCAGCAAGGGCCAGCGAACAGACAGGCTAGGGGCTCAGTGCTGCTCTAACCCAGGCAGAGAACCTGCTCTGTGCCAGGCCCTGCACACCTGGCTCTGCGGGAGACACAGGAGGGGGACGTTCCACCCAGGCCTCGAAGGACCATGGCCCAGGAGGGAAGAGAGCACAAATGGGGGGGCCGATGCTGATGAGGCAAAGTAGGAGCCCACAGCAGGCAGAGGGCAGTCTGGCTTGTGAAGAATGAAGAAAGATAATGCCAAGAGGGGACAGGCGGGGAGGACTCGCCAGGCACAGAGATGCAGAGGGGAAGCAAAGGCCTGTGGTGCACAGCAGCTGGTGTGTGCCCCGGCCAGTGCTTTGCTCACACATCCAGCCTACTCCACAGGATGTGTCCCATCCTCAGGCTCCAGAAACAAAGGTTCTGGGTGAGTGTCCAAGGCAAGCCCACCTCCCAGATCCCCCACCAGGACAGACAGAGGGTGGACATTCACCCAGATACCCCCGTGGGCCAGCAGCAGAGAAGCCCAGGGCAGCACCTCCAACCCTACCAGGTGCTCTCTAAGCTCCAGAGAGCCCTGGACAGATGCACAGCCATGAGGAGCAGCAGTTCTCACAGCTGGGTCTGAGGTTTACCGGAGCCAACTCAGGGCCGTGGTGGCTCCCACAGTGCCTCAGGATGCCAGTGCCACATCCCTGCCCAGCAGACCGCAATGGGGATGAGAGTCCTTCAGTCCTACATCCACCCACTGCAGGAAAGTCCTTTGAGGGGAACAGATCTGAGAAGACAGTACAAGATACGCAGGGGCCCACTTCTGGGCTGTGCCCAGCTATCAACTGGCTGTAGGACCTTGGACAAGTTACTGGCCATGTTGGGCCTCCTGTTCCTTGGGTTCAGAATGGGGACCTCAGTGAATCCTTCTAGTCCTAACATTCACAAGACCCTACTAGGCTGCCATCTCTGGGGGACCCTGAGCCTTTCCCAAGGAAAGAGGAAGGCAGAACTAGGAAAAGTGATCTTGTTCTCTCTAAGCCATATCTGCACTATACAGCTCCCCCACCCAGGTTGCAGCTTCCTGTATCTGCTCTAGGGTCCTGTTCCATGGCCAGGGGTTCCTATAATTCCCAAGGGCTCCATTAGGATACCCCACAGCCAGACCATCAGAGACATTCTGAGCTGTCAGAGCTGACAGACAGAAGAGGGGTACAGGCTGAGGCAAGGCAGGGCACCCACCCATCTCCTACTGAGCTGGGGCAGGGCTGAGGGCTCACTCACACCATGTTCCACCAACTGGCATGGTAGCATAGTTGCCCACTGTCTCGTTAACAGGCTAAACAGAATCAGGGCCCTCCCCTTGCACTTCTGCAAAGGCACTGACTGGGGAAAGGTAGCAAATGGGGTCTCTTCAGAGAGAGGTTCATTTCCTCTCTCCTTTGATGGCCATCACCAGAGACCATGACAGGCAGCCTCTCCAACCCACAGGAGCAGCTAACACCCAACACTAGTGCACCATCCCTCAGTTTACAATCAAAACTAAGATAAGGCCCCAGACAGAGTCTGCAGAAAGCCGGGAAGACAACAGCAATGCTGGTTTAACAATCTGCTAGGAAACAACAGGAAAAAATAGGACTTGGCATCAAAAAGCACAAAAAGGGATACAGTGGGGGCTTTGAACTTCTCTGGAGCCACAAGAAATCCCAGAAATAATGTAGGCAAGGTGGGAGATCCTCCAGGAGGGCCAGTGTCTCCTCAGCTGCACTGGTCCTGAGGGGCACTGGAGATAGGGTTCTCTGTAGGAGCCTGTTAAGGCCCAGGTAGTTAAGCAGATCTTGCCAGACCATGGTCACCTGACCTAAGGGCCTTGGAGGCTAGCTGTCACTAGGCAGGGGGCCCCACCAAGGAGTGAAAGGGACACTGGGAAGAGAGCTTCCTTAGCCAGGTAGGCACACGCACCGTGCTATGATGGGTACCCAGCAGTGCCCCCCCAGAACTCTGCACAGGCTGAGCCACTACTTATGTCCCTCAGACGCCACCAATCTGTCCAGCCCCTGTGCCCACTGCCCATGACTTCACCACTCCCTTCCTCTCTGCTCTCCCCTATATGTCCCTCTAAATTCTTTGTCTTAGGCAAGTGTGAGTGCATGTGTGTATGTGTGTGTCCTACCTACCCAATCTCTTTAGCAGAGAATGTACGACAGCCCGTGGTGCGACAGCTGGTGGGCAGCTGAGTGGAATGAGAAGCTGAGCAGAAACCCAGGCTATGCCTCCATGGCACCACATGTCCCCTGTTATGGTACTGACTGGTGCTTATTTCACTGTCTAACCCTCAACAAGACCATGGAACCCCGAATCCAAGACTGTGATGTCCTCACCCATGAAGATATACCCGGAATCTCATTATCATGTAACCTGCGGTGCATGAGTAAGTAGTGGGTGAGTGGGTGGGTCGATGGATGGATGGATGGATGGATGGATGGATGGATGGATGGATGGATGGATGGATGGATGGATGGATGGATGGATGGATGGATGGATGGATGGATGGATGGATGGATGGATGGATGGATGGATGAGTGGATGGATGGATGAGTGGATGGATGAATGGATGGGTGGGTTGGTGGATGGAAAGTTGGATGTTCAGACAAACAAATGAAGTCAGATGTAGGAGTCAGATGTAGGTTTGAAATGGTATTCTACCACCAGTCAGCTATGTGATCTTAGATGTATGATTTAACCACTCTAAAAACAATACCAATATTTCACTAAGTAGGAATTCAAGGAGACAGGAAGAGAATTGTTTAGCACACTACCTGGCAATTAGCAGACAGCTGGTAAATTGGAACTACGACATTACTCCTGTACCCCTGTGGTGTCAAATACAATACTATGCTTTAACAGGTGTTTGACACTTGCAAGATGACTTCCTAAATGACTGAACAGACAGCAACACTGATAGCCCCGTTCCTTGCCTGTTGGGCCCCTGACCTAAAGGAGGACTCTCCATGGCCCCTGAACGGGCCTCATATGGGACCTAACACCAGTGTTCCCCCAGACTCTCAGTGCACTCTGGCTCCAGTTCCAAGCTGCAGAACCCTCACCTGGACAGATGTGCAAGTGGTGATGACACTGGTCCCCAGGCTGGTGCTGTCACTCAGATCATCTGGCAAAGAAGGAGTCTTCTCCACCCGAGGGGGCTGGGTGGCCTGGAATGAGGGGCTCTTGGGAGACACGTTCACATCTGTGCCATTGCCAAAGGCCTGGATGGCATTTCCTTGGGAATGAGGAACAGACGTGGGAAAATCAGGACCTGCTTCCACTCCTTCTACCCACTGCTCTCCCTGACTGCTCTTCCCTGGAGCAACCCAGACCCTGGGGACAGATGGGAGCACATCAAATTCACTTCAGAGCTGCAAAAGTTCACATCTAGAGGAGAAAGTGACCAGAGGAGATAGGTAAAGACTTAAACTAGAATGAAGTGAATGCATATGATAAGGACTCTCTCAAAGGAAAAGAAAGAAGGAAGTAATGGGTGACAGGCAGCAGGCTGGAGGATGCCCTCTATCTGTCCAGATAACTGTCACTCCAATCATCTGCAGCACTAGGTAGCAAGACCAAGTAGTCTTCTGAAGAGGCCTGGACCCCACCAGGACAGACCAGGAGAAGCTTCTGGCCTCTTCAACTGACCAATGCCCCACTGTCTTCAAGGGATATACTCTAAGAAGTCTAGGCCACCTTCTCCTGGTGGGTTTGGCAGCCCCACCCAAGCCCCTGAAGAACACCATGCAAAACTCCACCCTCGGACTTCTCAACCTGTACTGTGATCACAGGAAACCTTCAGTGTACCTCCACCAGCAGCATGTCCTCAGTGCCAGGCCCTGGAACGTCTACCTCCAAATCCCCAGCACCAAGAAGAAAGGAGAAGATGGATGGACAGACAGACAAAAGAAAAGAAAGGGGAAAGAGACCTGCCTGAATGGAACAAGGGATGTCCAACTGCAAAGCTCACAGCTGACTAAACATGAGGATGGCTTCACTCACTCCAGATTTTGAATGAGGAATCATTTAAAAGAAAGTCACAGATTCCAGGAGAAATACTTGTTGAAAGGAAAGGTGGCAGGTGTCTGACAGCCTTATGGGAGGGCTCAGTCTCCAAATGAACCTAGGTGAAGATGTCAGTATAACAAAAACCTGCCTGGTGTGGTGGCACATGCCTATAATCTCAGCACTTGGGAAGCTGAGACAGGAGGATCACTGAAAGTTTGAAGCCAGCCTGGGCTACATGATGAATTCAGACTAAAAAGAACCAAAGAGCAAGACCTTGTCAAAAAACAAGAATAACAAAAACCTTTGCCCTTGGCTTGACAAAAGCTGAAGGACTGGTGATAAACCAAAGCAAATCCACTGGCAGCTCTGTTGTGAATCTCCAAGTTCCCAAAACCTGGGGTCCCTGCAGATGGCACCCACAGTGGCCACCCAAAGAAAAGAGCAACAAGCAGCAAGGCAGGTGAGTCCAGGTCCCCTCCCAGATAGCAGGCTGGAAGCAGGGTGTCCTGGGCATCTGAGGGTGGGGAGAGCACTCCCTGACTCACGGAGGCACGAGTTCTCGGTGAAGTCTCTCAGGAACTTCTCACACTCCTCCTCCATGTTCCCACTGCCACGACAACTGCACCAGGGGGACACCACAATGCTGGTGGGGCTGGAGTCCACGTAGTTGGGGGTCATATCAAAGCCTGGGCAGGGAAAGAGGGAAGGAAAAGAAAAAGGAGCTGGAGGATCTTTCCTCTGAGCCCCAAGATGTCAGACACAAGATGGGGAGTCCGTCTGCCCCTACTAGGTGCATGCACATGCACACACACACACACACACACACACACACACACACACACACCCTGCCATCCTACCTGAGCACTATTACCCCAGGGACCTCGCAACCTTCAGGGACAGGGAGCCAAGGCTTCAAGGCCACCAGGCTCCTCCCCACCAGGATGGCAAGGAAGACCCTATAGCCCTGCCCATCCCAGACAGTACTTTTGCTTCTACCCTCACCACTAGCAGGCGTGCCTGGCTCTAGAGTCAGGGAGACAAAGGTGCCCTGCCTGCGCCAGGTCTCAGAACTGGCATCTACCAGCCAGCTCAGCCTGGGCAAGCTAATCCACTGCTCTAACCTCATTTTTCCATCTGTAAAGTGGACGCATACACCTCTCTAGTAAGGAGTGCAAGGAGAACCCAGGAAGACACGACCTAGGATGTCAGAACCATGCAACAGCTGCCTCCTTTTCTTATTTCATGAGGCTGAAAAGGCCTCTGAGGCCTTCTCCAACCCTCTTTCATAAAGATCTGGTCTCCTTTAGTCCCCCCAAAAATCTCTCTCTGAATCTGCTGCATAGAATGCTGAGCTCGGCCCAACTCCCACCAGCTCTGAGCTGGACCATGGCACCCTCCCTGCGATGCTGGGACAGCAAGAGGTCTCAGCAAGCACAGACGACGCTGGAGCTTACCAATCATGCCCGCGTAGGAGCCCAGGCACGCCTGGTAATTGTCAGCAGGGCAGGTGGTGAGTGTGTGGTAGGAGGCTCGACAGTTGGTGTGGAAGTCCGCCAGCCGGGACCTGTCGGGAGGAGACCAAAGAGAAGAGAGTAGAGTAGCATGATGCAGAGTGGCTCCCTACAGATGCTCCCCTGGGTGGGCTGAGGATGCCAGGAAAAGGAACAAGGGACAATGGGGGGCCAAATGTTGAGGTCCCAGAGCTGGGAGCAAGCTGAAGACAGAAAAGCCCAGTGACAAATGACAAAGACGGCCACCAAGGGACACCCCCACGCTCACAGGAGCTCTGTCCATGTGAGAAGGACGCCGGCTGGGTAGCGAGCAGGGGCCAGGGCCAGGGCAGGACGCTAGACTCTGCTTGCTGCTGGGCCACTGTCAGGTGATCTCGCCCAAGCTCCTCGACACATCGCTCTTCCCACTTGAAAAATGGGTCCAGTAATCTCTACCCCAGACACCTCATAGGATCTGTCTGAGGCTCAAGAAAGCCAGCTCCAGAGAAGAGCACTCCTGCCTGGTTCTTGGGTATCGCTTCAGAACAAAGCCCTCTGCTACCTTTCTACCACCTCCCCAGCCCCTGGGCAACACCACCCTTGTCCTTCCTTGTGGACTGTAGCAGGCCTCTACCAATTCCTCTAAGTGCTGCAGCTTAACCCTGGTGCATGGCTTGGTGCTCCCTACTCAGCCAGGAGCTGCTTCAAGGCCATGCCTCTCTCCTGTCCCCAGCCCCAGGGCTGGACAGAGGGCAAAGCATGTTACGCAGAGCACCAAACACCCAAGTCTAACACTCATGACAGCCCGCATTCCTTCCTTCTGGCTGGGGCAGAGACCTCTCTCACCCACCATGTCAAACAGCAATCATTGCCTCCTACAGGTGAATGTCCTTGGCTGGTGGCCTCTGTGTCACATCCACTGAGTCTCACACAGCCCTCAGGACTGGTGACAAGGGCTTGTTCATTGTCCCAATAGTAATTACAGAGCAGGACCTCAAAGCCACTGTCAGCCAGGAACACAGGGAGCACCAGGCAGGTCACCTGGCTCCTCACCCAGGCTCTCACCACACAAGGAACCACACAAAGTAGCCTCAAGTTCACCCCAAATTCAACTCCCATGGCTCTTCACTGGAACTGTGGCCCATTTGAGAAAGCCACATGTGGAGGAACAGGGACGAAAGGAATGAGAGATGCTGAGCTGGCTTGGACAAGGAGAGAGCCCGGCTTTCCTGGGAAGGTCTCGGTGCCCACTGTGCAGGTCCCAGGGCACCTGGAGGAGTCTGTCCACTTCCAGACAAACTCTACTTTGCCTGGATGCTCCACCGTGCTGGGAGGCAGTGTAGAGGGGGACACCTCTGCACCCATCTGACCCCTCTGAGGCCTCATGCAGGTGCCTCAACCCCTGCAGCTGGTGGACAGTCACAGAATCCGGGAACAGGCGGCCTCAGCTCGACCCTCTCATTGCTGACCAAGGCATGCCCCTTGCTGCTCAGACCCTTGTGCACTTGTTTATCAAATGATTAAAAAGGACTCTAGGTTTATCATTTCAGTGGCAGCTTCCTAGTCTGGCAAGAAAGGCTGCCAACACCACATCATACATCTTAAAATAGTTAACACGGTAAGGTTTGTATTATTTTGCCACCATGATTTCTTTTAAGATGGTGCCTTCCTAGCCAACTTTACCATTTTCTCTTCACAAAAATCTGGTGTCTGACATGCAATTATTATCCCATTAGACAGATGGTAAAACTGAGCCTCTCAAGACTCAAACTCAGAACTGCGGCAGCAGGTGGATTCTTGGGTATCCTGACTCCCGTCTGGAAATGAGGGTCCTGGGCCTGGAGGGTCCTTTCAGAGTCCTCCCTCTGCACCTATGTGAACACAATGTCACCTTCCACAGAAAAGGAGCAGGAGACATGCAGTCACCTCTGCCCTCCTCCCACCCTCTGTGCCCTCACTGCCCAGCCTCAAAACAAGAGCAGCTCTTCCAGCCACGTTCCTGCCTCCGCAGGGCAAGACTTGCCCTTGACTCTCAAATCCAGCATCTGTCCCACCTTGCAGGGGGGCAGCTGGGCAGAAGGGCACGTGGTCTCTGCCTGTGTCCTGGGCCTTTGGAGACCTAACAGCTAGGCTGGGAGGGAGCAGGGGCTGATAGCATTTGGAGACAAAGCAAAATCTGTCCTGAGATGAACAGGTGCCAAAGGCATCCTGAAGCCTCTGAAACCCAGGAAACTGGTACTGTGGCCTTGTCACAAACGAGGTCTGTGAAGATATCATCAAGTTAAGATGAAGTCGGTAGATTAGAGGGCCCTATGTCCAATGGCCGGTGTCCTCCTGAGAGAAGGGACGCAGACACACAGAGAATGCTTTATGTTAATAGAGAGAAGCAGAAAACAGACAGATCCATCCACCAGCCAGATAACACCGAGGACTGCCAAGCTCACAGAAGCTTCAAGAGAGAGGCACGAAACAGATTCTCTGTTTGAGTGTTGGAGACAGTATGGCCCTGCCTTGATTTCAGCGTTCTGGCCTCCAGAGCTGTGAGAGGAGATTTCTGTTTCAAGCTGCCCAGCTTCTGGCACTTTGTTACAGAAGCCATGGGAAACCGTGGCAACACTTTTGAAGATGGCACTGCTTGGTTTTGCCCATGGAGGGCGTGATCAGGCGCCGTCACTGAGCAGGGCTGCAGGTAAGCAAGGCAAAGCGTGAACGCAGCTCCTGAGGGGTGCAGCTCCTGCAGACAGGGCTGAGATGGGAAGAGACGGGCCCTACCCAGCCACGCTTGCTCCTGCTAAGTGACTGACAGGAGGAAGGTGGGAACGGTATAGAGGCAGACACGGTGGCGTCAGAAGGGAAGGCTCCCACCTCGGAGCTGTGAGTGGGACCCAGGGTCACCTGGGAGCACAGGGAGAATGCGTGCTGTGTTCCTTCTCTGGGAGGCCCCAGGGAGAAGCTGCTTCCTGGTTGCTCTTGGCAGCAGCAGGCGCAGGGCAGGGATGAGATGAGTCTGTGGAGAAGGCAGACAGTGACGGCACCTGCGTGCCCAGGCTCTGCTCCTCCTGGGCTCTCCCGCACATGCTGTCTAGTTGGCTCTGTATCACAGCAGCCCTGTGTGCAGATAGGCAGGTGTGGCCCCCCATCTGTGAACCGGTACAGTAGTTAGCTTTCTCATCACTAGGACGTGATACATGACAAATACACAAGTCAAAGGGGATGCAGTCCACCATCCGCTGGCTCTGTGGGGCAGGACTGTCACAGCAGAAGGGTGGTGAAGCAGAGCTGCTTCCCTGGTGGCTAGGAAGCAGAGGCAGGGATGAGTACCAGAGACACTGGCGATGGGCTAGATATAGTTCCCAGGGGACCAGACACAACCAGAAGCGGGCTTTAATCTTTAATCTCTTGAGTGGCTCACTGGCCCACCTTTCCTGTGGCAGTAGAGGACACTGAGCACTAGAGGCACCAGAGGCCACCCAGAGCCGCACAGCTACAAAAGCAACTGGGCACAACCGTGTGACAGATAGTCCGTCCTCTCCAGCAGCTGGGTCGGCCCTCTGGCCACTCACCAAGGAGCCACTCTGGTCAGCCGTCTTCGGGTCCGGGCTCTGTCTCCAGCTTGTTTCCTGTGCTCCTGTCTCTCCTCCCAATGCCTGGCTTCTCTGGGACCCATCAGTGACATACTAAAGGGCTGCTGCCACCTTCTAGCTGCACATGACCTCTTCCTTCTCCAGCCTGTGGAGCTGGTGACATTTTGAAAGATCCTCTGAATGGTGTGCCAGCCAAAATCCTCTGGCTCTTGACTGCAGAGCCAGAGGGGTGCAAGGTCCCCTGTGCCTCTGGAGGTTGGAGCCGTTTAGCAGACCCCCAACACGTAAAAGCTGAGCTAGGCCCTGCTGTGGCAGGCAATGTTGTCCCCAGGAGGGAGCCAACAGCAACTCCTTGCCTGCGCCTTGGAGCAAGGGCCTTGGAAGCCAGGCAATGCACACAAAGCCCCTTATCCGGGCCGCAGGTGACCTCCAGGCAACAGCACCGTCTCACACCTGCGCAGTGGCCTTTCTCCTGCTCAGCAGGTCTGTGGGTGATGCCAAGCCTCAGCAAGGAGGCCATTCTGAGTGAAGGGAGAGGACTGTGGGCTTAGACCAGCCCACTGTGAGGGGAGGGCGAAAGCAAGGCAAGCGGCAAGGCCTTCTGTTCATCCATTTCGCTGTCCTCAGCACCAAGGCTTCTTGGCAGGCAAGGGTAACAAGTGGAGCCATTTAGGAGGTTGCCACGGCCAGGGCTCCAGGAGGCCTTTGATTGCTCAAGCTCCTCTCCGCCTCTCAAAACGCAGTGAAGTCCATAGTAGCAGGCTCTCTCCATCAGCATCAGAGACCAAGTGGTGTCAATTTCCTTTAAGGCCCTGACACATTCCAACTCCAGCCATGACGGGGACAGGCTGCACAAGTGTTCCAGCCTATTCCTGGTGGGCACCATTCTCCAAAGCGAATGGTGCCCTTCCATAATCCATGGCCAACCGGCTGGTATGCCCGCGCCGTCTCTTGGCCAGATGTCACTCTTCCCCCATACGTCGGGAGGCCACGGGTCCCCTGGACTCCACTGCTGATGCCAAGAACAAACCTTTCCTGGATCAGCCCCATCACTTCGCAGACTTTCGCCTTTAAGAGCCCCAGAACAGAAACAACTTAAGAAAACACAAGAGGGAGAGACCAGCGAACAAATAACCAGAGAGAGGAAAAGCAGAAAGCCAGCATGAGAACCGATCTGTGCCCAGCCAAGTGCCTCCCCGCCGGGATGGAGACAAGGCTGCCAAGGGAGCCCAGGGCAGCGGGGCCTCAGTCCAACAGCACAAGCCCTCTTGGGCCTGTTGTCCCAGCAGCTGCAGCCCATTCAATCACAGGAAAGCAGCAGCAGGCAAGAGAAAAACATCTGACCCCCAATCTAATGAAAAGGTTACCCTATTAAAGGCAGAAGGTCCAGCTAGTTGGAATTCTAAATAAATGATGAATTTTAATAGTTCATCTAGGCCACATTTAAACTAAGCCATTTTCTGGATCTTGAATTCAAACTTCACTAGGCCTCTGATATTGTGATTTTCTTTTAACCTCTGCCAACCCTATTTGATGAGCACAGGTGTCCTCAGCCAGGGGAAAGGGGCAGGGCTGGACACACAAAGAGCAACCCACAGAGCAGAAATCAACCAGATGAGGGCAAGGGGAGTGACTGCCTTTAAGTCAGCGGTTTGCAAAGAGCAGTCTGCAGATGAACGGGATCAGCAGCAACCAGGGGCTGTCCGAAATCTGAGTCCTCAAAACTCCACTCCCAGTGTGCAAGGCCGGAAACTCCAGGGGCAGGCAGGGGCAGCGGCCCACTGTAGCAAGTCCTGCAGGTGAGTCATAGCAGGCTGCATGTCAGGGAAGTGGTGACCCACACACTGTTGGAGGTGGGCTTGTCGGCACCTTTTGAGCCCCGCTTCTGCTCTCAGATTTAAACATACCCACTGTGGAAGAAAAGAATGCCTGAAGCCATATCCCAAGAGGGCTGTGGCTGCAGCTAAAGATTGCACACAATTGTGTGTGTGTGCGTGCACACACACACACACACACATGTCCCCACAGAGCCACACAGCTGCACTTAGATATTACCCTTCTCGGTGCCAGACTTTGGTCTTAGCCAGGAGAAAGAGCACAGGCCCCTGTGCACCTATTATTAGTGAAACTCTCCCTTGGCCCATGCTGTAAACAGCTTCCCAGACATGCTTCCCAAGTTTGACAGGCTTAGAATAATATTGGAGGGGCCAGGGAGATAGCTTGATAGAATAAGCAACCTGCCTGGCAAGCACAGGGTCCTGAGTTCAATCCCCAGAACTGAAAAAAAAGAATAATACTTGGGGTGAATGACTCCCAGAAAAGTGCTGGTCAATACATGGGATTTTTGGTCTTGGGTTCTCAATGACTTGCCCAAATTCCTACTTACCAGACTATCTACACCTGCTATGTGGCTCCTATTAAAAACCAATGGATGTCTATTGGTAGAAGTTAGGAGGAAGAAAGGGAGATAGTGTTATTTTAGGACCTACTATGCATCTGCCAAAAGCTGTTAATTAATTTTCTGAACAACCCTATGAAGTAAACACAGTTCACTACGAGGGCACAGTAACTCAGCCGGTCATCACAGCACAGTCACCTGACTGGCAGCTGGGAACCTGACCAGACACCTGCCCAAGGAGGCTGTGGCTGCTTACACTGCCTGGGGCAGAGCAAGAGAGTACTCGAATACTCCATCGCGGGGAATGGGGACTCCCAGGAGCGCAAAGGACTCACTCCAGGCTGCACGAACAACTTATGGGGACAGATAAAGTGGCTTTCACAGACCTAAATCCCTCTGGAACAGCTGTCTGAGGTACCCTCCAGGGGTGCAGGGCAAGGCTAAATGATTAAGTTTTTGCCACTGAGACAATGGAACATACCTTTTACCACCCACCACTCCAGGACAACTTTCTGACACTCCCAGGTCTCATGAGGGACAATATGATCACCACTCCTCCCAGCCATGTCCTGCAGATTGTCACCGTCGTGTTTGTGAGCCCAAGGAGTGAGCTGGCTTCCTTCTCCCCTGTTCATCTCTAACTAGGCAGCAGAGGTTCATTCTTTTCCAAAACAGCGGTTCACCTGGGGGCAGACTGGAAGAACAGGACTTGTTCCTTCAGGTCTAACAAGGGCCCTTCATGGTCTGTTGGGCCCAGGTAGACACTGACCCAGGCGGGGCGAATCCAGGACCCTTCCCAACACCTCCATACCCCAGGGACAAGGAAGTAACCCAAGCTGTACTCCTGGCCCAAGGTTTTCCTAATGGAGCAGGCAGAGCACTTCTTTTTGCACATTACGAGTCACCCAGGTGTGAGTACAGACATACAAGGGCCATAGTTCTGCCTTCCTGATCACAGTGAGAACATACACAAGTAACCTGCAGAGAGAAATAAAATTAGGTGACAAGGAGAAAGAGTCTTACTTGTGCTTGAATTATGTGATACACCCCTGCCCTTTGTATATTTTATTATGTAAGCTAATCAATTCCTTTATTTTTCCTAACCCAGTTGTTTCTGTCATTTAAAACAAGAAAAAATTATTGACTACAACTCAGCTTTATTTGCTAATATTCCATGACCTTCTCTGTCTGAGTTCTAAGTAACCACAAAAAAAGCACTCTATGAAAAGGTCACAGGCCAAACATCAAATCCACAGTCTATGTAAGCCGTGCAAATGCACAGGGACGGGAGGAGGGCTTCCGCAACAGCGACTCTGAAAACAGGTCTGATCAACAGATGAAGATCAGATTCCTGCAGGAAGACCATCCTGGCACACCTGGGATCCTCTCTTGTCCCAATTTACCTAAGGAAGAACAGCTCAAACAGAAATCAGCACTAAGGAGAAATACATCACTACCGAAAATAACAAGGATGTGAATCGTGTCACTGTACGAAAATTTAAACACAAAATGATGTTAGGGGATTAAAAAGCAAAAGCCAGTACAATTTATGCCCCCTGGTTACAAATAAGGAAGATGTTAAACTATGAACCAAGAAGTCTCCAAAGGAAATTTCAAAAGATGCTAAGGAAAGACATTCATTACATTCTCTTTCAACAAAGTTGCTTGAAGGTTGTAATTATCTCTTGAAGTTTAGGTGAGGAAGCCTCAAGAATCCTGGCTTACTATAAACAATGACTGTTCAAAGCCTTCAGTTAAAGAGAATGCTACTGGTTCTGGAAGCATCGGTAAATAGAGGGAAAAGCCTCCATTTTAAGGCAGACATGACTCTTCACCTCTGGGCCCAAGTGCCTGGGAGCCTACAGGCTAGAGAGCCATCTGGGGCCAACCCTGCAAAGGGCTGCCAAGCCCTTGAGAGAAGGACACAGGCCTCAGGGCCAACCTCCAAACAGAAATGCCTGATCACCTTTCTCTGTGTTCTTTGAGAACCCCCAAGCTCCCTCCCAAAGCCCATGCACAGAACAACGTCCCATGTGAGGTCACACCTAGGTAGCCTTGGCTCAGCTGCTCACGAGAAGCATCCTTTTGACACTCAATGAGACAGCCGTTACCTCTCTCTGCAAAGCTGAAGTGATGATGGTACTTATCTCATGTAACCCAGAAGACTAAATGAGATCTCTGATGAGGAAATATGTGAGCACCTGGGCAGTGCCTAGCACATGGAGTGGGTGGCTGGGGCTCTGCCAAGGCTCAAGCAAAAGGACATTACACCTGTGACTACTAATACGTACCTCCCATGTTAAAAAAGGGTTATACCAAGCGCTTTCGTTAACATCACCCCAAAGTACCTGAACAACAATTCCCCCACATGGAGATCACTACCCCTATTTTACAAAGAAGTGAAGGCTTAGGTGGGTTCTCTAAGTCAACACTGCAGAAGATGTAGGTTCAAATCCAAGCTCTGAAGTCACCACTTTCCCTTCCATCATCCTGTCCCCAGCCACCCACATTTCCTGATACTCCCTGCTCCTCAACATTCTGAACCATAGAATGAAAGAGGCTTATTTTCCTTCTGGGGCCACCCAGGGAGAGCACCAAGTGTCATCCCGCATCGATACAGCGCCATACTAGAGCTCACTGAGTACCCCTCTGTCCTCTAGCACAGCCGAGAAGGCATCCATGGGAGACAGAAAGAACTGGAAGAGGGCCACTGGACCCCATATAACTGGAGCAGTGAATCAGATCCAGGCCACTGCCAAGAGACCAACATGCCCACCCCAGTGGGCCCATACCTGCTCTGGAAAGGGGCCAGGAGGGCCTAGAAGGAGCAGAGGTTGATAAACCCCCAGGTCTCCCCAGAGAACCAGGGCCAGCAGTGAGAGCCAAGGCCACCTCCTTTCGCAGGAGACCACCACAAGGCACATTCCCTCATGTCCTTGGAAAACACATCCCTTTTATCCATTTTCCTTCATCCCTTCACCTATGTTCCAAAACTATTACTACTGAGTAAGAGGAGAAAAGAATTAAATGTATGCATCATTTGATTTTAATTGAAGGACTGTTCTATTTCATTGAACTGCTAAGTAAGCTGAACAAGAGATTGTGTTTACATAAGCAAACCCCAAGTCACTATAGACTTGCTGTCACATTAAGTCGATACTTATGAAGGCTCTCTATTTAATTATTCAGTGAGGATTGACTTATTATTGTGTTGAGTGTGGTTAGCCTTGAGCTAGGTAGCCAGCCAGCTGAAAGAGTCTTCCAACTTTCTCTGAATGCTGATATGGCTCTTGCTAGCGCTATGGGGTTGGTTTCTTCCCCTCCTTCCCCACGTCTGCCCTCCCTCCTACCACAGAGCCTCCTACTCCACATCCACCGCCTTTCCGCAGGAGGCATCAGGTGATCCTGCCAGCTCCCCCTCTCAAATGCCCTTCCTGGGTTTGACCATGCCACTCTGACACCCAAAGTCTTGCCACTTTGGTTCCTCTGTGCCTGGTATAGCAGTTCCGGCCCTGTTCTTCCTACTCCCAATTCTGCAGACATCACACTCAAAGGCCAGATGCTCCTCCAGCCTTGTTATTCCCGGCATATTCCCTCCAACCTCCACAAGATGTGTTTCTCAGTCTCTGCAATTCACCCGAACCCTTTTATCGCACAGCAATCCACATAGCTTTTTACACCAAATGACATGTCCTGAGAGGTAACAGGCAGAGAAAAGTGCAGAGCTCAATGTTTCACCCAAACTGCAGAGCAAGTGGAGTGGCACAACCTCACAGTGCTTAAGAGCAGAATCCAGACCACGGGACCCAAATGCCAGTCTTGCCAGTCCCAGAGGTTACAACCTTGGACAATAGGCTTCTACTCTCTTGCCACTAAGGACCCCCATCCACATGAAGGAGCGAACAGGCTCTCGGCAGAACCATGCAGACACCCATAGACTACCGAAGACTGTCGCTCACATGCCAGCGTTGGTTTTGCATTTCTAAGCTAGTTCTCTAGGAGAACTTCTTGAGCTCCCACACACCATCATTTGCCACGCTGACCCACGCCCCCGACAATCTCTGTCTATCACCTGATCTTAACTGTCTCTTATCTCTTCTAGTCCAATCCTGTGTAACAACACTGGCCTCACATACTCCACAACCATGAGGTTCCCTGCTCTCCTTCTTCGTGGCTCCTGATCTTTCACTGCTCCTCCTGCTAAGCATGCTTTCCCCTCAACAAGTCTTTCTTAAAACTTCTTCCAGTTGCAACCTTTCTGAACCCAAGTCAGATGTATCTTCCAGAACACCCTCTCCTCAGCGCCTTGCCCAACTCTGAGCATGCTTCCCAAACTCAGATCACTACACTTGTATCATCATGTCACATTTTATAGTTTGCTTGTCTATTTCTCCCACTGTGAGATCCTTCAGGGCAGGAATCATCTTATCCATGCTTGAATTTTCAATGCCCAAAAACATCCCTGACATACAAGTCACTGAGTAGAGGCACATAGGGACGGGGAGATGGCTCAGTGGAATAAGCGCCTCCCTGGCAAGCGCAAGGGCCTGAGTTCAATCCCTGGTTCCACTAAAAATAAAAATAAAAATAAAATAAAATGTTAACTGAGTAGAGGGACAGGGCGAAGAAGAGATGGATGAGTGGGCAGGCGGGTGGATGATGGATGGGCAGATGGGAGGAACAGGGGTGGGTGGTTGACTGGATGAGTGGATGATCTTATGAGTGGTAGGGTGGATGGGTGGAGGGAAGGATGACTGAAAGCATAGGTAAGTGAGGACCACATCCAGAAGCAAGAAAAGCTTTCCTCTACACAACAGAGAATCTGAGAACTCTCTTAACACCGCCCCTTGAAAACCTAAATCCCAGGCAGATCTCCAGCTAACAGCACAGAAAACTATGTCGATGTTAAATTTACCTGGAAACCAAGGCAGCCCAATCCCTCAAAATGCCCTCCAGGGGGTATGTCTCTCTTCTCTTCTCCTGGTCCTACTGGGTGGATGTTCAGACGAAGAAAAGTCTCTCTTGCCATCTCTGCTAACAGCTATTTACTAAAGGAGGCCCAGGGGGCCCGCAAGAATTAACACACATCCTTAAGCACCATCTTGACATGAAGAAGCACCTTGGGAACGTCCAGAGTTCGAGAAGCCAGTGTATCCCTGTGGAGACACGCTGGGGAAGGTGTCTACTCTCTGGCAAGCAACGTGATGGGGCAGAGGGCAGCGGTCAGAACATCTGCTGCTTACAAACCATAAGCCCTGGAATAGCACTGCATCTCTCAGTGCCTAGGTGGCTGGGACCTACATGGAACACATTTGGGGGACTAAATGCAACCACATAAGCTGAAGGATTTCTGAAATTAGAATGTACTAGATATATTTAGTATTTTTCTTCTTAACGAAAATGAAAAGAAAACATGACAGTCCCACTGCACCCTAATCCTCTGCTGTGCCTGGCTAGACAGACAAGCTGTCTGTCTGTACAGGGGTGAGCGCAGACACAAGGGGGGGGGTGGGCAGAGCACAGAGCCGCCTGCGAGGTGCAGCCTGGCCCCAACAGCAGGCAGGAAGGAGCAGGTGTGACTGGGTGGCCCCCGCTCTGAGATGAGTACAGGGGCCCTTGGGCCTTCAACCCACACCACCACGCCTTCCGTTGCAGCCCTTCTAGAATAAGATGCAGGGACAAAATTTTTGCTATCAGGCAAATATCCAGGCAGCTATGTCACCACGAGGAGTCTTTCTCATTATATAGACTAATGAGAATGCTGTGCTTCTCAGAGCAATTTATCAAGGCAACATCCATTATAAATGACATTTTTCCTGAACTAACAAAGGATACAAGGCTGGGAAAAGCTGGCTAAAAGGACATGTTTAGCTGGTTCCAGAAACCATTCAGAAATTTAATTGCCTACCAGTGCTGGCCAGTCCTTTCTTCCCTGCATGTCCTCCCTCCCACATAGAGCCCACACCCTGCCCACTCAACCCCAAACTCCTGAGCCAGGAACCCAGAAAAGGAAGCACATAGGCTCCAGGTCACTACTGCCCACGGGGAGGGCAAAGACCTAAGCAGTAGCGTCGCTGGAGCATGTAAGACCAGATTATTTGTGGTCCCAACTTGCTGATGCAAGATGAAAAATACAGCGAACTGCAGCTGCTGAACTCAGCTTTTTTTTTTCTTTTTCTTCCTTCTTTCCCTTCGCTGAGGTTAGTGTTTTACAAAAAGGACTTTAAAAGATAAAATCTATAACCTGAGAGGTTCCAACCTGTCAGTCAGGTCAGGCACATGGAATGCAGTGTGCAGTGAGGATGGAGCATGAGCCGTCCACCTCGCCTGCAAGGGGAAGCGCTCACACCGCACCCCATGCACACCCAGGCCAGACCCGGCATCCAGACAAGCCACATGTTGCTCAGGTTGAAAGTCCCCAGTCCTCTCACGGAGCCCCACCTCTGAGCTTCTTCTGTTTCTACTCCCCAGCTCCAGGGCAAGTGACGATGCTGCTCCCTCAGACATCGTAGGGCTGGATGCCAGGGAACAAGGCTCTCCGCCGTGGTGGGGCACCCACCGCACTGAACGCACAGCCAGAGCTACTGGGACTCTGAGTGACTTCTCAGCACAGCCTCCCCATGTGGAGGGGACGCGGCACAGCAGCTAGTCACTGTAATATAATAAACTTTTATTATAAGGAAACTAAGCACTGCGATCCTGGAGTGTCTCAGAACTTCAACTGGAGCACTGGCTTCAGCTGAGAAGAGGGTACACCATCTAGGGAGATAATTTCATGGGGAAGAAAAAAAGATGCAACATCTATATAACAACAAGGCACCAAGCAAAAAGAGCAAGCAGCCTTCTTAGTTTGCTCTCTGAGTACTTGACTGCACTGATCTTCACGCCAGGAGACTGGGGCACTGGGCATAGTTCTTCACATCTTCTTCCGGGCTCCTCACATATGCCCTGTAAGACTCTCCCAAAACTCACGCTCAAAAGATGAGGGACCCAGGACATAGGAATACAAGGTACAGAAGGAAGAAAACCTTATTAGAAGTAGAGACGGGTGAGGGCAGATCCAGGAGGAGCAGGCTGGCAAGGCCATTGGCACTGCAGAGAGGAGATGGAGCCAGCAGAGGGATCTGGAAGTAGAGCCGAGAGGTTCCGCAGAGGGGCAGGACATATGAACAGATGCCTTTCCCGGGTACTGGGTACCAGCCCAGGGCAGGACAAGGTGCCAAGGGCAGAAAGGGGTGTCAAGAACAGAAAGAGATGGCGAGGGCCAGGCCCCCCAGCCCCACTCAGAAAGCTTTATGCTCCCCAAGGAAATGCTGGAGAACAAGATAGGTGTCCACTCGGTCCTTGCCCCAGTTGTCTGGGAGGGGAGGTGGCCATAATACCACAAGGCATCGAGCACTTCTATAAAACTCCAGTTTCCCAATCCCACTTCTATAAGAGCCGCCTATACAAGATAAGAGGTCTTAGCTTAGAACATCAGCCAGAGTGCGGTGCCTGAGGTGCGGGATGACCCAACAAAGCCCCAGTGAGGGGAGCCAAACAAGGCAGAAAAATGGTGGCTGATGGGGCAGAGTGGATGGAAAGCCTCAGTCACAGAGCAAGCCCACAGGGAGAAAAACAAATCAGGTCAACTGATGGCCTCTGACCCCGGTCCCAAGAACTGTCCTTCTTCCTCGCACACAGGAAGTGCCTGTCACTGATGGTCTCCTCTGGGGGGGCCTACCTTTTCTTGGTGTTCTTTCTTGCCACCATCTGGCTTTCGGGAAGAATACCAAACAGACCTCCTCACAGGCAACCCAGATTTCATCCAGATGTGCTGAAGGTGAGGATGCTTGGAATCAAGAGTAGACTGTACCTCCCATTGCTCTGGCATAGAGTGCAATGAGTGCTGATATATGTCGGTCCGTGGCAATGAGGAAGGTAGACCAGTTGTACAGTCGGTATCTAGTTTATACACTGCTGAGCAGTACTGGGCCTGTGAGCAATGCTCGCAGATGCGTTGTCCTAGGGCCTTAAACAGAGTCCTCCTAGGTGAAAGGGAAGCTGGAAAGGCAATTCTGGGTCCAGGGGCTGGCCATCTGTAAGCAAAGGATCTGCAAAGTATAATAATGTTTTAATGAAGGACCAGAACCCCAAGACAATGATTAAGTCCTCATGCACAGAAAAAAACAAACTCAAAAGCAAGAAAAATCACACAACAGGAGCAGTCAAGAGTTGAAAGGGATGCAAAAGTCAGCCCGTGGCTACCCTACCAGGTTCAAACACAGGCAGACATGTCACTGCTTCACGCAGAGGGCCCCTCTGGCTGCAAGCTCCTGGGGGACACATCTCGTGCCTTGACAAAACTGCTATGTGGGCCACAATGGAGACAAGGCCCTGACATAATCACTGACTACAGCTTTTCAAGAGCAGGACTTGATCCTGCAACAGACCTGAAAACGCATCCCGCCTGATGATCCTACTTTGAAAGCGAGCAGAGAAGGCTGGTGATGGAGCCAGAGGACAGGGTACCACCCGAGTGTCCCGTCGTCAAAGCACAGCCAGCCTAAGGTGTGAAAAGAGTCAAAGAGCAAAACTAGTTCATCCCAAAGGAGCCCCGGGCTCCTCCCAAGACAGACTTCGGACAACAAATACAACCTGCTGACCTGCTCTCACTCAAGGAAAGGGCTGCTGAGGTCTGCAATGGGAAACTGATGGTGTGCATGAGGGGGCCTGGGCAGAAGCCCTGCGGGGAACCCAGTGCCCAGTGCAGGGCAGGGAACGGCACCAGCAAGTGGAGCCAGCCCAGACACTCAGACTGAAACCTGTACTTTGCAAACCAGTATTTTTATGCTGTTTATGTTTTCTATAATTATTTCCTTTTAGTCCTCCTGCCTTTGCATTTGCTAAGAGGCCTACCAAACTAATAATAAATAATCATAGGTAACAATTTTGAGTGTTTACTATGTGTCTGCAAGGCACTTCTAAAAGCATTAATGTATTTAGTCCTCACAAGCACCCTGAGGCAGACAAGTAAAGTAGCCCAACATTCCTCACATTACAGAGAAGGAAGCCAAGGCTTGGAGCAGCAGTGACTCGTGCTGGGCTCAACTTGAACCAAGGTGCATCTATGGAGCTAGGTTGAGGCTGTTCAAATGTGGGTGATGCACCCCCTCTGGGCAGAGGGTAGGGTGGGAGCAGCAGAATCTAAGAGCAAGACAGCAAGAGGGGGTGCAGGTCATAAGGACAGCCTGACCTTGCACACTGAGCTCTCTCCGAGAGTCGACTCTGAGTCCCACCCTTCCAGCCTGCATGTTCTTGGACTCTGTCCTCAAAGTTATTGTTTCTCCAGCCAGCCCCTCTGCCCAGGCACCCTCCTGTCCCCCACCCCAACTCTGCCAGCACCCTGTCCTCAGAAGCCCTCCTGACCCTTTCCTAGGAGCTCCTCCCATCTGAGCTCCTCCTGTGCACCTCTCAGACTCAGACTGTCAAAAAGGTTTGCAGCCCACATCACCCCTGGATGGCACAGCATAATAAGACTTGTACAGCGACTTGCAGGAGGCAGCTGCCCAGAGAAGTGCAGGAGATTCTGCCTCAGTTCGCTGGCTTCCTGGGGATTCCCTAACAGCTGGCTTACAAGTAACAGGGTCTTGTCTGCAGCTCTGATGCTGCAAGCCCGAGATGACGAGGTCAAGCAGGGAAAGGCTCCCGCTGAAGGCCCCCAGGGCAAATCCTTCCTTCCCCTGCCTGCTGTTGGTGGTGCCAGCATCCCCTGGCTTGTGGCAGCATCATTCCAATGTCTGTGTCCATTGTCCCAGAGTTTTGCCCTGTCTCTATGTGTCCTCTCTTCCCCTGTAAAGACACCAGATTAGATTAGGCCCACCCTAATGCAATATAATCTCAACTGATTCTACCAGTAAAGATCCTATTTCCAAATAAGGATGCATTCTGAATTTCCAGATACACATAAATTCAGGAAAACACTGTTCAAGTGACCCCTCTCACCTATCCATTCCAAATTCCAGCAAGCATTTACTTCATCTCACTCTCCTACCTCAGCTTGAATCAGATGCAGGCTGAACCCTCCCTATGCGTCCAGTCTGGGTGGTCACTCCTTAATAAACAGGGTTTCAGTGCTCCAGGAGCCCACTCTATGCTGCCCAGCTGCAGTTCTGTGGAGCTCAAAAGGGGCTCCCTTGTCTCTTCACTGCAAAGACCCTGAGGGGCTTCCCTGAGGGAAAGGGACAGGCCCCACAGTGCCAGGTCCCCAGGATGGCACCCTGCAGCAATGCCCTAGGCAGTGAGTTCACCCTCCTCCTCTTTTTTTTTTCCATTTATTTTTATTTTATTGAAATACAAATGTCAATCAGACAGTTTGAAAACACCTTAACCATACAGAGTTGATGAATTAATACATTGCAAACTGTTTTCATAACGTTTTGGTATTGTACAAAGTGCATACATGATATTATATTTACAGGTTTTTTTATAGCTGAATTGTATCAAAAATTCAATAATTATTTACCCAGTGGATGACCATAGCACTAAAAGCCGACATAATATCCTGTCCAACCACCATTAGTGCAGATCTTGCCTATCATAGAATTATGTAGAAGCACAGCGTTATCTATCCCAACTGTACTGTCTATACACACACATCATGATTTTTTCTTTCTACAACCCTTCCTTTGTCTACACCTGTCGAAAGCGGGCACTCCATTGACATTCAACTACCTTAGGTGCTTGAACTCGACACCACAATCCAACACAGTCCAGCATTCTGCAACCATAGGGAGTTATTCAAAGAAATTGTCAACCATATCCATTTACAGCTCAGCTTAATATTATGGGCTCATGATGTATACTTCATTTTTATACTTTTATACTTTTCTGCTGGATGGTTAAGACCCAGGTAGATCAAAACTTATATACCAACACATGAAGTTTATATTTCCTATGTGGTCATTGAAGTCTTCTCAGGGTTTATCTTGTAGTCCTGTACATTATTCTGTAGTTCCTTTGTCTGTGTCATCCATGTGGATGAGTCACGGCCAATGCTTGACCAGATTGCTCTCTGTGAGAGCCTGAGAGAAAGTTTTCTCTTCATGTGACTCTCCCCAGGCACACTATAGAACTTCAAT